>CAUYLG010049822.1:0-205837 GCA_963573385.1 Cacajao melanocephalus
CCAACACCATTTATTAAACAAGGAATCCTTTCCCCAGTGCTTGTTTTTGTCCAGTTTGTCAAAGATCAGGTGGTTGTAGATGTGTAGCGTTGCCTCCGAGGCCTCTGTTCAGTTCTGTTGGTCTATATCTCTGTTTTGGTACCAGTACCATGCTGTTTTGATTACTGTAGCCTTTCAGTATAGTTTGAAGTCAGGTAGCATGATGCCTCCAGCTTTTTTCTTTTTGCTTAGGATTGCCTTGGTTATGCAAGCTCTCTTTTGGTTCCATATGAAGTTTAAGGTGGTTTTTTCCAGTTCTGTGAAGAAGGTCATTGGTAGCTTGATGGGGATAGCATTGAATCTATAAATTACTTTGGGAAGTATGGCCATTTTCACAATATTGATTCTTCCTAACCAAGAGCATGGAATATTTCTCCATCTGTTTCTGTCCTCTCTTATTTCCTTGAGCAGTGGTTTGTAGTTCTCCTTGAAGAGGTCCTTTACATCCTTTGTTAGTTGTATTCCTAGGTATTTGGTTCTCTTTGTAGCAGTTGTGAATGGGAGTTCGCTCATGATTTGGCTCTCTGTTAGTCTGTTATTGCTGTATAGAAATGCTTGTGATTTCTACACATTGATTTTATATCCTGAGACTTTGCTGAAGTTGCTTATCAGTTTAAAGAGATTTTGGGCTGAGATGATAGGGTCTTCTAAATATACAATCATGTCATCTGCAAATAGAGACAGTTTGACTTCTTCCTTTCCTAATTAAATACCCTTTATTTATTTTTCTTGCCTAATTGCTCTGGCTAGAACTTCCAATACTATATTGAATAGGAGTGGTGAGAGAGGATATCTTTGGCAAGTGCCAGATTTCAAACAGAATACTTCTAGTTTTTGCCCATTCAGTATGATATTGGCTGTAGGTGTGTCGTAAATAGCTTTTGTTATTTTAGATATGTTCCTTTGATGCCTAGTTTATTGAGAGTTTTTAGCATAAAGTGCTGTTGAATTTTGTTGAAGGCCTTCTCTGCATCTATTGAGATAATCATGTGGTTTTTTTCTTTGGTTCTGTTTATGTGGTCGATTATGTTTATAGACTTGCATATGTTGAACCAGCCTTGCATTCCCAGGATGAAGCCTACTTGATTGTGATGGATAATCTTTTTGATGTGCTGATACAATCAGTTTGCCAGTATTTTATTGAAGATTTTTGCATCAATGTTCATCATGGATATTGGCCTGAAGTTTTCTTTTTTTGTTGAGTCTCTGCTGGGTTTTGGTATCAGGATGATGTTGATCTCATAAAATGATTTGGGGAGTATTCCCTCTTTTCAGATTGTTTAGAATAGTTTCAGAAGGAGTGATACCAGCTCCTCTTTGTATGTCTGGTGGAGTTCAGCTGTGAACACAACTGGTCCTGGGCTTTTTTTGGTTGTAGGCTATTAATTGCTGCCTTAACTTTAGCCCTTGTTATTGGTCTGTTCAGGGTTTCAACTTCTTCCTGGTTTAGGCTTCAGAGGGTGCAGGTGTCCAGGAATTTATCCGTTTCTTCCAGGTTTACTGGTTTGTGTGCATAGAGTTGTTTTTAGTAATCTCTGATTGTAGTTTGTATTTCTGTGGACTTGGTGGTGATATCCCGTTTTTCATTTTTTGTTGCATCTATTTGACTCTTCTCCCTTTGTTATTAATCTGGGTAGCAGTCTGTCTATTTTGTTGATCTTTTCAAAAAAACAGCTCCTGGATTTATTGATTTTTTTTGAAGGGTTTTTATTGTGTCTCTATCTCCTTCAGTTCTGCTCTTATCTTAGTTATTTCTTGTCTTCTGCTAGCTTTTGAGTTTTTTTGATCTTGTTCCTCTAGCTCTTTCAACTGGACAATAGGGTGTTAATTTTAGACCTTTCTTCCCTTGTTTGGTGGGCATTTATTGCTATAAATTTCCCTCTAGGCACTGCTTTAAATGTGTTCCAGCGATTCTGTTATGCTGTGTCTTCGTTCTCATTGGTTTCAAAGAATATCTTTATTTCTGCCTTAGTTTCATTGTTTATCCAGTCAACATTCAGGAGCAGGTTGTTCAGTTTCCATGAAGTTGTGTGGTTCTGAGTTAGCTTTTTAATTCTGAGTTCTAATTTGATTGCCCTGTGGTCTGAGAGACTGTTCATTCTTTTGCATCTGCTGAGGAATGATTTACTTCCAATTATGTGGTCAATTTTAGAGTAGGTGCAATGTGGTGCTGAGAAGAATGTGTATTCTGTGGATTTAGGGTGGAGATTTCTGTAGATGTCTATTAGTCCGCTTGGTCCATTCTGAGTTCAAGTCCTGGATATCCTTGTTAATTTTCTGTCTCATTGATCTGTCTAATATGGACAGTAGAGGGTTAAAGTCTCCTACTATTATTGTGTGGGAGTCTAAGTCTCTTTGTAGGTTGTTAAGAACTTGTTTTATGTACCTGGGTGCTCCTGTATTGGGTGCATATATATTTAGGATCATTAGCTCTTCTTGATGCATTGATCCTTTTACCATTATGTAATGTCCTTCTTTGTCTCTTTTGATCTTTGTTGGTTTAAAGTCCATTTTATCCGAGACTGGGATTGCAACCCCTGCTTTTTTTTTTTTTTTTTGGCTCTCCATTTTCTTGATAAATCTTCCTCCATCCCTTTATTTTTAGCATATGTGTGTCCTTGCATGTGAGATGGGTTTCCTGAATACAGCACACAGATGGGTCTTGACTTTTTATCTAATTTGCCATTCTGTGTCTTTCGATTGGGGCATTTAGCCCATTTAAATTTAAGGTTAATATTGTTATGTGTGAATTTGATCCTGCCATTTTGATGCTAGCTGGGTGTTTTGCCTGTTAGTTGATGCATATCCTTCATTATGTCAATGCTCTTTACTATTTGGTATGTTTTTGGAGTGGCTTGTACTGGTTGTTCCTTTCCTTGTTTAGTGCTTCTTTCAGGAGCTCTTGTAAGGCAGGCTGGGTAGTGATGGAATCTCTCAGCAATTGCTTGTCTGTGAAGGATTTTATTTTTCCTTCACTTATGAAGCTTAGTTTGGCTGGTTAGGAAATTCCAGGTTGAAAGTTCTTTCCTCTAAGGATGTTGAATATTGGCCCCCACTCTCTTCTGGCAGGTAGGGTTTCTGTGGAGCGATCTGCTGTGAGTCTGATGGGCTTCCCTTTGTGGGTAACCTGATCTTTCTCTCTGGCTGCTGTTAGCATTTTTTCCTTCATTTCATCCCTGGTGAATCTGAAGACTATATGCCTTGGGGTTGCTCTTCTTGAGGAATATCACTGTGGTGTTCTCTGTATTTCCTGTAGTTGAATATTGGCCTGCCTCACTAGGTTGGGGAAGTTCTCCTGGATAATATCCTGAAGAGTGTTTTACAGCTTGCATTCATTCTCTCTGTCATAATCAGGTACACCTATAAACGTTGATTAGGTCTTTTCATATAATCCCATAGTTTTTGGAGGCTTTGTTCATTTATTTTCACTCTTTTTTCTCTATTCTTGCCTTCTCATTTTATTTCATTGAGTCGATCATCAATCTCTTATATCCTTTCTTCTGCTTGGTTGATTCGGCCATTGAAACTTGTGTATGCTTGGTGAAATTCTTGTGCCGTGTTTTTCAGCTCCATATATTCTTCTCTAAGCTGTTTATTCTAGTTAGCATCTCATCTAACCTTTTTTTTCTAGGTTCTTAGTTTCTTTGCATTGGGTTAGCACATGTTTTTTTAGCTCTGAGAAGTTTGTTATTACCCACCTTCTATAGCCTGTTTCTGTCAATTCATCAGATTCATTCTCCATCCATCTTTGATCCCTTGCTGGGGAGGAGTTGTGATCTCTTGGAAGAGGAGAGGCGTTCTAGATTTTGGTGTTTTCATCCTTTTTGCATTTGTTTCTTCCCATCTTAGTGTCTTTATCTATCTGTGGTCTTTGTAGTTGGTGACTTTCTAATGGAGTCTCTGAGTGGATATCCTTTTTGTTGATGTTAAAGCTATTTCTTTCTGTTTCTTAGTTTTCCTTCTAACCATCAGGCCCCTCTGCTGCAGGACTGCTGGAGGTCCACTCCAGACTCTGCTTACCTGGGGATCATCCATGGGGTCTGCAGAACAGTAAGGGTTGCTGCCAGTTTCTTCTTTTGTTATCTTTGACCCAGAAGGATACCCACCAGATGTCAGCCTGAACTCTCCTTTATGAGGTGTCTCTTTGGGTATAGGGGCATCAGGGAGCTGCTTGAGGAGACATTCTGCCCCTTATAGGAGCTCAAGTGCTGTGCTGGCAGCTCCATTGTTCCATGCAGAGCTGCTGGGCAGGTACCTTTAAGTCTGCTGCATTGGAACTCATAACCACCTCTTTTCCCAGGTGCTCTGACCTAGGAAAGTTGGCTTTATTTATAAGTTCCTGATGGGCTGCTGCCTTTTTTCAGAGATACCCTGCCCCACACAGTGTAGTCTAGTCACAGTCTGCCAGCAGAGGCATTGCTGAGCTGCCGCAGACTCTCCCTAGCTGCTGTGTGAACTACCTCAGTATTGGTGGACTGCCTTGGTAGTGGTGGATGTCCTCCCCCCACCCAAGCTGGACTGTCCCAGGTCCAGCTGCACTTGCTGCAAAACTCAATCCAGAGCATTTCAGATTGCTTATTTTGTGGGGGTGGTACCCGCTGAGCCAGATCGCCTGGCTCCCTCCCTTAGCCTCCTCCCTTTCAGTTGAATGGGTGGCTCTGTCTCCCAGGTATTCCAGGCACCAGTTGAAACAGCCTCCCAGATTTGTGTGAGTTTCTGTGCACCAACCCATGGCACCAGCTGTGCGGCAAACTCACGGCACTTTTCAGCCCAGGAATCTCCTGGTCTGTGGGCAGTGAAAACTTGTTTGGAAATGCAGTGAGCACTCACCCTCTGCATTGTTCTTGCTGGGAACTGCACTCTGGAGCTGTTCCTATTCAGCCATCTTGGATCCTATCCCCTAAAAATTAAGTTATTACATCAAATTCACTTGCAAGAACCTTTGCAGACATTCAAACCTCAGGAATAGAAGAGAGCCAAGTAGTCCCACATTTTTCAAACATCTGAATGGAGTTGGGAGGAATGTCCCCACTAAAATATTTTCAACCTAACCCCCCCTCGCTGTCAGCTTTGGGCATCTACACAGTGGTTTTTCCCAGGAAGTTTGAGTGCATTAGAAGCAAAGTGAGTGATGAGAACCATGTTATGCTGCAAAATGGGACACTAAGAAAGCCACAGAAATGTAGGAAATAATGACACAGGAAGCCTGACTTGTAGTAGGCAGCCGTAAAGCTGGTGGGGTGACCATCATTTGTCAGGTAAAATACTCTCTCAAAGCTCCAACTGGCTTCTAGATGCAGAGCTAAGATATCCCTCATCTGGGCCAGGTGTGGTGGCTGACACCTGTAATCCCAGTACTTTGGGAGGCCGAGAAGGGTGATCACCTAAGGTCAGGAGTTCCAGACCAGCCTGGCCAACATGGTAAAACCCTATCTCTACTAAAAATTAGCAAGGTATGATGGTGAGCACCTGTAATCCCAGCTACTCATGAGGCTGAGGCAGGAGAATCGCTTGAACCCCAGAGGCAAAGGTTACAGTGAGCCCAGATCATACCATTGCACTCCAGCCTGGGTGACAAGAGTGAAACTTCATCTCAAAAAAGAAAAAAAAAAAAAAAGAAAAGAAAGAAATTCCTCATCTGACCTGCAGCCACAGCATGCACAAAATCATGCACATATTCAGACATATTGGGAGCCAACTGGCTATCGGTCTAAGATGATGCATCACTTTCCTGCATCTTTCCATCCTCCCCTCACTCTTTGCAGGCAGCAATTTTCTGAGGCTTCAGTGCAACTGCTTCCTGTGTATTATATGGCATGATTTTTAAATGGTGGTATCATTCTAAACTTTGGAAAAATAGAATTAGGAAGGACTGAGATGGTGTAGGGCTGGTAGTCTTGCACTGAACTACCAATAAGGACAGAGTCAATCATTCTGACTCCTGACATTTATTTTTTGTGCCTCTCCTGGTGAATGGTCCTGACCAGCTTTTAATCCAATACAGGAGGACAGAGAGGCAAGCAGTGTCTCTGTTTAGATGCTTCTCCCTCACCTCTCATCTCTGCAGACCCCTCTGCAAGCAAAAATGTTTGGCCTCTTTCTTTCCAAGAGCAATTACAGCTCCTATCAATTTTTCCATAAGAAGAGATGTAAAAAAAATAAATAAATAAAAAGTGAAAACTTGATGGAGCAAGACTTGGGGTTGAATATAAATGTCACTTCCCCTCCTCTGTTTCACATTTCTCTTAACTATAATGAACACATTCCCTTGGAGGCAGAAACCCACGGCTAGTTGTGACAGAAATGGATATCAAGCAATTCAGGTTCATTGCCACACAAGTGTTATGATTCCATTTCAGTAGACAAGAGGTGCCCAGGGAGTCCTCTCGTTTTGTTATAGTCTCATCTCCACCCTTCACTAAGTTTACTTAATTGGAAATTAGAATTGAAATTATGAGGATAAGGCTTTCTCTTTCCCCTTTAGGGCCATCACCTGGTGTATATTTATCAAAGTGTCCACTTACAGAAAGATGGAAGGGGCTAGGGGAGAGACAATGCTTCCCTGGGGGCAAACGGATACATTTGGGCTTTATCTTTCCGGCAGACACAGGCACTGGGAATATATGCAGAAACCTCTGGAAGCATTAATATGGAGTTAGGCAGGCAGAAACATTCTGGGAACTGGCTTCTTTCTATTAAAGTTGTGGTCATGTTGCAAGCCTGGCTTCATAGTGAAATTGGTCACCAAGCTTTCAAACATCTCATGATGGCAAAAGAGAGAGACTATGACTCAGGGCTGTGTATGGCACAATGTCAGTGGGACCCAAAACAGGACTGGGGAGGCAGAATCCAGAGAAGAGTAAGACAGAGACTGGAGGAAGCCCACGAATGGCTGCCCCTCCCTTGACCTCTGATGCTCTTGAAGATCTCTCTTCTACTCCACTACTGGAGACTGATAGGACCAGGATTTCTGCAGTGAGTAAAAACCGACTATGCTGGGAAGTAAACACTTTATTAGAAAGATGAAAGGGAAAATAAAGCATAGCAAGTGTGATGTGGATAAAACAAAATCAAATGTTCAGATGTAGGAAAATAATCCAACATAGTACTCCTCCTTCACTGGTTTCGTACAGGACCAATAACCTGTTTTGCCTGATACCGATGACAGGAGGTAGCACCAGGAGTGTCAGTGTGATGGATGGTGACAGCTTTTGGAAATATTTACTGTGGTTTGCCAACAAGAAACACCCCACTGTTTTCCTAAAACTCATGGAGTTCAAGGTCGGCCTGTTGTGCTTGAAAGAATGCTTGGTAGAAATTCCTGCTTGTTCGCTGACACAAAAGACAGACGTTTTCAAATGAGAAGGGGACATGCAGTTGGGTACTGCTCATCTACTTTGATAGATATTGAGGAAGACAGCATTGCCCAGCATGGGAAAATAAAGCCTGCTTGACTTTTACCATTGGAGTCCTCAGCGTTTGACATTTCTAAAGGAGTTCGGCATCCCAGCCTGGTAGGTCAGAGAATAAACCCCGGGGTACAGAAATCCAGAAAGACTTGTTGGTGGCTATTTTTTAAAATCATGAGTTTATTTATTTATTTATTTTTTTGGTAGAGATGAGAGTCTTGCTATGTTGCTTACACTGGTCTCAAACTCCTGGCCTTAAGTGATCCTCCTGCCTTGGTCCCCAAAATGCTGGATTAAATGCATGAGCCGCTACATCTGGCCTAAAAATCATGAATTAAAAATAACTCAGGTAGTTCTGAGAAAATGGGCTGACTGCTGGCAGGAAGGGCTGAAAGCGAAGGAAGCCTTGCTCAAAGCAGCCAGTGGAGGCTGGGCTGCTAAGCTCAAGAACATCCACCAAGGACAGCTGTTGAAGGGTTCAAGTCGTGAACCTGGTTGCCTGGGCTGGCAAGTGCCCAGGAAAAGTCACAGGCTGACCTTCAGAAGAATCAGGAAGGTGGGGCGTGCCGTAAACAAGGCAGGTAATGAGGAAAGTAGAGCCCCCGCAGGGGCAAGGGCCATCCTTAGAGGGACCTTCTGGGCCTCACCTGTGAAACATGTAATTTCCAGCACACCGTTGGAACCCAGTGGTCGTCCTGTGCCCAGGAAAGGATGTTTTTCACTGATGCTACATCCCCCTCCTTCTCTGTTAGAGGCTGAATTGGGTCTCCCTAGAATTCAAGTGTTGGAGCCCCGATCCCTAGACCTCAGGATGTGATTGTATTTGAGAAAGGGCCTTTATAGAGAGGATTAAGTTAAAACAAGGCCATTCGAATGGACTCCAGTGCAATCTGGCAGGTGTCCTAAGAGGAGGAAACTGGACTAATAGCCACCAGGGTTGTGTGTGCACACAGGGATGGCCACGTACAGAGGCGGCCTAAGGGCAGCCACCTGCAAGCCAAGGGGAGAGGCCTCAGGGGGCACCAGCCCTGCTGGCACCTAGATCGTGGACTTCCAGCCTCCTGAACTATGAGAAAACAAATTTTTGTTGTTTAAGACTGTGATACTTTCGGGAGGCCCTGGCAAAGTAACACGTTCCTTTTTAAGAGCCTTTATTTCCTTCTCTTTCTTCCTTCTGTTTATTCTCTTCCATCTGAGGACAGGATTTAAAGAAAATATCTCAAATTTGCTTATACTAAATTATAAATCATCTTGAAATGTCCCCTTTCCCTGAGCTGTGCTGCTTGTATTAACACAATGCCTGCCATGAGGCTCAGGAGGGAAGAAGACATAAGTAGGTGGCCAGGCACCAGGAAAGATGTGATGGACGCGGCTCCTTCCTAAGCAGACTCTGAACACCAGCTGTCTGCCTCGGGTTTGCCCTGGAGCCTTAGGCCAAAGGTCAAGGTATGGACTAGGAAACTGACCTGTGTTTCCCGGCACACTACGAATAAAGTACCAGGCCTGGATGTGGAATGCCAGAACCCCTATTTAAAATCTTCCCCTATTGTTGAAAAACTCCAGTGGCCTCCAGTTTCTCCCCTCATCTTCGTTGCAAGGAATCTTCAGCAGAAAAGAAAGGAAAATGCTGCACTCCAACTACAGCTTCCACAAGGTCCTAGGAACCTCAACTCAAACAGCTTGAAATACAAAAGCCATTTAAAAATGTGAATGATGGCAAGTCCAGGAGTAGAGGTAGCTTCAGGTTGATTTCATGACTCAGGCTGTTCTCCCTCTCTTTGGCTTTTTTTTTTTTTAACATCGACTTCTTTCTAGCAGCAACCAGAAGAAAAGGAGAATGTGTCTTCCTGTAGCTTTTTCTTAGGAACAAGAAAACGTCTTAGAAGCTTCCTGGAGGATTTGCTGCTGCATCTCAGTTTCTGTAAGTGAAGAAGGCTGCAGGAGGAACTAGCTGCCAGTTAGTGACTAATAATACCCGTTAGCTTATACTCTACTTCTCAGTTATTACCATGTTTGAGAGTCAAGCAGAACAACAAAGGATAATAGGAAATGGTGAATTGGGTTAGGCCATTGAGTGGTCAAGAGGTTATAGCTACCTCCAGCAATGGAATTACCAGGAGACCAATGGCATAAAGAGAGATTGAACTATCAGAAAAACACAAGAGTTGTACTTGAAGATCACATCTGTGATCCAGCTAGCATAATTTATTCCACCTTGGTGACTATGCTTCTTTTTTGCTCTCTGCTTGTCTTTGTATATTTTATTTTTATTTCTCTCACTACCCACCCACTAATTAATTTTCTCTTCCCCATGCAAATTATACATAGAGACAGTCTGTGTGACCTGCCTGAGCAGTACCTTTTGCTCTTTATCTCTGAACTGCTTCTGCCTAGCCTATGGCCAGGTTGCCCCGAGGTCAAGGGTCCATTCTGACCTCAGCAGTGTTCACCTGTCCCTCTTCAGAAGAGGTGTGAGGGCAGAGCAGGAATATTGGCCTGTTTAGCAGTTATTATACATCTCCCTTATGCTAAGAGCAAGTCTGTATTTAAATGCTCTTAAATGCAGTTAACACCAAAAAAGGAAACAGTGTTATGATCCAAATAAAAATTAAATACACATTTAATGTCATTATCTTAAGGAACGTGGCATGTTCCCTCCAGTGTGTAAGAAGGGGGAAATGTGAAAGGGCAGGGACTGTAATTATTTATGTTTATATTTTACCGATTAGACTTTCATTAGATTTTCAGGTACTGCTCCACTAAAGCATATTGGTGTATTTAAGAGTATTAACTAAGTCTCCAAGCCCTTCACGTTCACTGTTATCTAAGTGCTGTTCTTTCAAACACCATCATGTAGTACAGAAAAAGGGAATAATGATGGAATAATGTAAAAAAATCCTCAGTCATATATTATTCCTGTGGTATATTCAGACACCACCCAGGTGGGCTTACCGTGAATGAGCTTTAGCTTCTCTCTCTCCCCCTTGCTCTGTGACCTCTAGAAAAATCCAAAGACGAAAATGGGAACTAAGGATGCCACTCCATCATTATTGTACATGGAATCATTCTCAAAACATTGACTGAGAGTTTGTTACTGTACAGAGCCACCAAAGTGCTTTCTTTGGCAAGATTTCATATCTTGCCTAACTGGATAGAACAAATGCAAGATGAGGAAGGCACCAGCAGAAAAATCCACACATACAAGCATGGAGCAGGAGGAGAAGAATCATCTGTTGAAATTCAGAAGCAGGTGTCAGCGGGGGTGGCAGTGGAAGATTTTCAAAGGGGAAAATTATGTTAAACTCAGCACAGACGGAGGAAGGTCTTATGCATGTTTATTTACTGCAGAGAAGAGCAATATTCTGGACACGGAGCAGACAATCAAGAAATGGTTAACCAGCAGAGGAATAGGTGTGAGCCACCGTGAATCGAGTTATAAGGACTACTGCTGTAATTATAAGTTCAATGGCAATGATTAAGAGTGATTTTTTTGTAGCAATAAACTAAAACTTGACATTTAGAGGATCAATCAGAAAATGATTGGAATGAAGGCTAGAAAAGTCTGAAGCTGAATGAGCAAAAGAAAAGTGTGAACTCAAGTGAACAGAGTTCATGAAAGATGACAATAAAGAAAAGCTCAATGGGAACATGAGAGTCAGATCATGATGCAGCAGAAATGAAGCCGGACCAGTGAAGGGGGCCTGGTGTGATTTGATAAGCATAGTCTACTGAGACCACTTCTGCTAGAGATAGTCTGAAGCAAAAAATGTTAGAGATAAGGAGACACCACAATACATGAAACTCATGTGGAACGGTGCCTTGCATCTAGGGAGAACTTCAAATTGTTAATATCAGTATTGCACAAAATTGTCAGTATCTCAGTAATTACCAGACTTTTAGACTTTAATTTTTTTTGGTGAACATAACCCATGTACTTAGGTAGCTATTTCTCTTCCTGTTGGCTACTGTGCATATCTATGTAATCCTGAAATAGATGGGTGACTTTTTCTGTGCTGCAAATATGCCTGTCACAGCTATTGTGGTTGCCTAGGGAAGTCTTATTTAATTAAAAAAAAACCAAACTGTTTTATCTGTGTTAATGCAGTGAAAGGGCTTACATATACGTTGTTATTTTTCAGCAGGTAGAGAAAAAACACATACAATTGAAATATTAAAGTCTTCCTGCCATTATTCAGTCATCTCCACTTTTCCATGCTATCAAATGCTTTCTTATCCCTGCTTTCTCACCAGCAATTAATTGCCTAGTCTAGCTGACGCCTTTTTAACACATTCATGCTCACTTGCAAATGCATTAGATACACAGAAAAGCTAGAGAAAAATTCTTGGATTTTTGTATTAAAAAGTCAATAAAAAGAGATTTCCTTAGGCAGCACATCAAATCCAGCTAAAGTGGCCACCTGCTTCTCCTGGTGGTAGCGGACCACTCTGAATGCATTGTGGTCCTAAGTAGATAATCAAGAAATTTATTTGAAAATTGGATGCTGCCTCTAATCCTGATTTTTTTTCCTTAGCTTTTCTCTTTTACATCTTCCACATAAATAGCATTATTTTAAGAAACTTTTAAAGAAACTTTCAAAACAAAACCACAAAAAAACCAATGGGAGTAACAAATTTGCAATTAGGGGATCAAGTCTTACCTAACCAAGTAATCTTTATCTTGACTTCTACTTTAAGACTGAGCACAGGCTGTGTAGTTTCCCTTGAAAGACTGACTCCATTAAAATATTAGTAACAAGATTTTAAAGGAGCTATAAACTCACAAGGTAAAAAGAATGGGAATAAAGCTGCCAGCTGATGGAATATTTCAACAAATGTATGGTTTATTAACCAGGATTCTCCAGAGTAACAGAACCAACAGGATACCTATGTATATGTTGTGAGATTTATTTTAAGGAATTGGCTCATGTAAGAGAGGGAATGGCAAGTCTGAAATCCATGGGGCAGGCCAGCAGGCTGGAAGCTCGGGTAGCAATCAATGCTGCAGCCTTGAAGCAGAATTTCTTTTTCTTTGGGAAACGTCAGTATTTGCTCTTAATGCCTTCAACAGGTTGAATGAGGTTGACCCACTTTATCAAGAGTAATCTTCTTTATTTAAAGTGGCCAATGGTGTTGGCTAATGCCTGTAATCCCAGACTTTGGGAGGCCCAGGTGGGCTGATCACCTGAGGTCAGGAGTTCAAGACCAGCCTAGCCAACATGGTGAAACCCCATCTCTACTAAAAATACAAAAAAATAGCCAGGGGTGGTGGGGGGCGACTGTAATCCCAGGCGACTTTAATCTCAGGAGGCTAATGCAGGAGAATGGCTTGAACCTGGGAGGTGGAGGTTACAGTGAGCCGAGATCATACCACTGTACTCCAGCCTGGGTGACAGAATGAGAATCCATCTCAAAAAATATATGTAAAAAAACCAAAGTTAACTGATTGTACATATTAACCACATTACGAAATTCTTTCACAGCAACACCTAGACTGTGTGTAGCAATAAGTGGGTTAAATAAATGGGTTCTGTAGCCCAGCCAACTTGACACATAAAACTAATCATCACATGTAATGACTGACAAAGCAGGGGAATGAAAATTGTAAATGGAAGTGACTGAAGCTCAAAAGGGGCTGATTGCTCTCTCTCTGCCAACAAAAAGCCAGACACACACACACACACACACACACACACACCCCACACACACACACTCCTGTACCTATTCCTAAGCACAGAACACTTGGAAGCCAGAATATTGCTACCTTATGTCAGAATCTGTGGCGGACAGACACAGATTGCCAATGACCACTTTCTAGATTCACGTCCTTGTATAATCCCTCCCCTTGCTTGTGGCAGAAACTGTGACTTGTTTCTAACTACTTGGCTCTGGCAAAGGTTGCAGGATATCACTTCTGTGGTTCTATTACCTTAAGACTTCGTTTTTCAAGAAGACTCTATCTAGAGATTCTCCACGTAGACATAACGAAATAAGCAGCCATGCCGAACAAGTCCACATAGCAAGGAATTGCAGGTGACGTCTTAGAGATAAGGATGACCTCTAAGTGAATCCTACCAACAGTATGAATGAGTTCAAAAGCAAATTCTTTCGAACTTGCTTCCCAGTTGAATCTCCACACGATAACTGATTTTTTAAAAAATCACCAATGTAATGATCCTTTATGAAGAAGGTATAAAACCTACAAAAAAAAACTAGAAATAAAAAGTGAACCTTGCTAGGTTGTAATATACAAGATCAACATAAAAAAATTAACTGTAATTCTATAAACCAGTAAACAAAAACAATTTTAAAACAAATTTGAAAAAAATTATAAACAATATCATTTCATATTGCATAACAAATATAAAAGGCATAGGTATCAAATTGACAAAAGTTGTGCAAGAAACCGTGTACAGCATGAGACATTGCTGAAACTACAGAAGACCTAAGCAATTTAAGACATATACCATGTTCATAAATCAGAAGACACAATTTTATTCTGATGTCCATTGTCCTCAAGTTAATTTGCAGATTAAATACAATCCCAATCAAAATACCAGCACAATGTTTCTGTAGAAATTGTTAAGCTGATTCTAAAATTAATGTGGAAATGCAATGCTAAATAAGTAGAATAATCTTTGAAAAGGATGAACAAAGTTGGAGGACTTCTACCTGATTTCAAACCTTAAAATAAAATTTATAACAATCAAGAAGTGTATTGGCATAATGATAGCTCAACAGATTGATGGAACTGGGTCCAGTCAAGAAATAGACTCAAACATGGGAGCAATTGACTTTTTTTTTTGAGGCAGAGTTTCTCTCTTGTTGCCCAGGCTGGCGTGTAATGGGCCCATCTTGGCTCACTGCAACCTCTGCCTCCCGGATTCAGGTGATTATCCTGCCTCAGCCTCCGAACTAGCTGAAATTATAGACATGCACCACCACACCCAGCTAATTTTGTATTTTTAGTAGAGACAGGGTTTCACCATGTTGGTCAGGCTGGTCTTGAATTCCTGACCTCAAGTGACCTACTTACCTTGGCCTCCCAAAGTGCTGGGGTTACAGGTGTGAGCCATTGTGCCCAGCTGGCAATTGACTTTTGACAAAATTGCAAAGACAGCCCAATGGCGAAAGGATAGTCTTTTCAAGAGCTAATGGTGGGACAATTGGATACTAAGATGCAAAAAAGTGAATACTGTATAAGAAAATTAACACAAAATTAGACTTCTGAATGTAAAACCATAAGGTAGAAACTTCTAGAAGAAAGAATGCAAGAAATATTTGGAAGCTTGGGTTAGGCAATTATTTTTTTAGCTGTGTCACTAATAGCACAATCAATAATGGAAAACATTGATAATATAATCTTTATCAAAATTAAGACCTCCGCTCTTATAAACGTATTGTTACAAGGATGGAAACATTAGTGACAGTGAAAAAAAGTATTTTCAAATCACATATTTGATTTTAAAAACTTGTATCCAGAATATATAAAGAATCCTGGCCTGGTGCGATGGATCATGTCTATAATCCCAGCACTTTGGGAAGCCAAGGTGAGCGGATCACTTGAGCCCAGGAGTTTGAGACCAGCCTCGCCAACATGGTGAAACCCCATCTCTACTAAAAGTATAAAAATTAGCCAGGTGTGGTGGTGCCAACCTGTAATCCCAGCTACTCAAGAGGCTGAGGCATGAGAACCACTTGAACCCAGTAGGTGGAGGTTGCAGTGAGCTGAGATGGTGCCACTGCACTCCAGCCTGGGTGACAGAGCAAGAACTTGTCTCAAAAAAACAAAAAAAAAAGCATCCTAGGAACACAGTAATAAGAACAAACAAAACAAAAACCAATAAAGATGAGTAAAAGATTTAAAACAGCACTTTACCAAAATAGGTATATGGATGACAAGGCTGTGAAAAGAAGCTTAACATCATAAGTCAGTAAAACAATATAAATTGAAATCATAATAAGATACCATTACAAATCTATTAAAATGGTGAAAATTAAAAAGACTGACTGCACCAAGGGTTGCTGGGAATATGGACGAATTGAAACTCTCATATACGATTAGCAGGATGTAAAATGATACTACCTCACTAGAAAGCAGTTTGGTGTTTCATAGAATATTAAACATATACTTACCATACGACCCTTCCATCCCACTCCTAGGTATTTATCTAAGAGAAGTGAAAGTATATATAACGACACAGAAAATCATACATGGATTTTAGCAGCTTTATTTTTAATAGCCCCTGTGTTAGTTTCCTTGTGTTGCTAAAACAAATTACCACAAACTTAGTGGCTTAAAACAAAGGCATGTATTCTTTCACAGTTCTGGAAGTCAGAAGTCTGTAATCAAGGTATCAACAGAGCTATGATCCCTCCAGAGGTTCTAAGGAGACTCTTTCCTTGTCTCTTTCAGCTTCTGATGACTGCTGGCATTCCTTGGCTTGTGGCAGCACCACTCCAATCTCTGTTCTTTCTCCACATGGCCTTTCACCTGTATCTCCATGTCCTCAAAATTTCTTTTTCTTATAAAGACACCAGGATTTAGGGCCTGCTCTACATCCAGGATGATCTCTTTGACATCTTTAACTTAATTACACCTGCAATGGTCTTATTTCCAAATAAGATTGCATTCCCACGTACTAGGGGTTAGGATTTGAACATATCTTGGTGTTGGTGCATGGGGATGGTGCATAATGTAATCCATTACAGTTCTAAACTAGAAACAACCCACATTTCCATCAATAGGAAAATCATAAAAACAAATTGTGGTACATATTCACAATGAAATACTACTTAGTAATTTTTAAAATGAGCTACTGATGCATCAATATCATAGATGAATTTTCAAATAATTATGCAGCATGAAAGAAGTCAAACAGAAGAGAAGACCTATTATATGATGCAATTTATTTAAAATTTAGAAATTTCAAACTAATCTCTAATGACAGAAGGCTGAGTATGTCTTGCCTAGGGAGAGTGATGGGGTGAAGAGGCAAAAGGACAGGAGCAAACATTTCTGGCAGAAAGGAATATATTCATTATTTTGATTGTGGTGTGATGGTTTCCTAGCACTTATATGCGTCAGTATATATGGTTGTTTATATTTGCTGTTCCTCTAAATGCTTCATTTTGGTAAGACTTCCCTTTCCCATTCCATAGGATTCTGATAAGCCTGACAATCAAAGGGGCACCTCAACTTCTCTGCCAACTGAGGCTCACTAGAGACTTTTTCGTAGATTGATTCAGATGTTGGAAGGAAGAGAGCCCAGCTCTTGAGAGCCTAGTGCTGCTGAGGCATAGAGGGTCCTCTTTGCCATATAGACAGAGTGTTGCTTTAAAGAAAACCCATGGAAGAAAGCAGGGAGAAATGGAGGGCAAAGGGAAAATAAATCCCGATGACATTGTTTGAATCCCCAGATTCAGCCATTCCTGAAGCCAGCCATTATCTTTAAATTCCCAAATAAATGAACTCCAAACTTCTCCTTTTAGGCTTAAGATAGTCTGAATCAAGTTTCTATCACCAAAATTGAAAAGAAGACTCATAAAATGCTGAATCAGAATTTGTGTTACTACAGGACGGAGGCTCATAATCGTGGTGCCGCACTGTCTTCCTGAGTGTCTCAGTACACAAGTGTCAGTCCAGGGAAAGTGTAGCTTTGGAAGGTAATGTGCAATAATTAAACCAAGTGTAATGCAGACACACTGGGAATTATACCAGTGTGTTTTTAAAATATATAATACAGAGAAACAGAGATCCAAATAATTTAAGAATAATTCATAAGGCTGCCTGAAGAAGAATGACATTGTATTGTCCTTTGGAGACAACAGAAGAACACAGAGTAGAATTGTCAAGAGTGGGTCCTGTCAGACTGACCTAGCTTCCATTTCTGAATAAAATGCCTACCAGATAGATTAATGGGGAGTGGTTGCTGTAACTGAGCATTCCAGACAGCCCAGCCTCACGGGTAAAGGTGCATGTTCCCTTGGACCCTCAACTTCCTCATCTGTGAAATGAGGCTATTTCAACATTTGTGTTATTCAGTTCCATAACTTAAAAAAAAGAGGGTCTGGGGAAGAAAGTTATCTGGCTGATGGGCTGGAGGGAGTGGGATAAAGAATTTTCACCCCCACTGGAGAGACCTACCAGGGTCCCTGAAGGCTGAATCAGCCTCCAGGTAGGGGTCCCTTGACCTTGGCACTATGAGATTTTGGGCTGGATAATTCTTTGCTGTGAAGGCTGCCTTGGGCATTGTAGGATGTTTGGAGGCATCGCTGGTCTCTAGCTACTCTATGCTAGTAACAGCTATGCCATCCTCAGTTTTGTAACAGCCCAAAATATTTCCAGACAAAGCCAGTGTACCCTGGGAGGCAAAATCACTCCCACTAGAGAACTTCTAGAGGCTTAGTGATGGAGTGGAGTGCTCAGCTTGGGGAGGCTGTCAAGGAAGCAGTGAGGCAAGTGGTAGTGGCATCTTAAGAAACAGAATCACAAAGGATCTTGGAGACTTAGGGAGAGTGGTCAGAAGCAGACAGCCTGGTGTTCAATAAGGTCCAGCCGAAGATAGATCACCTAGGAAAATCAAAATGCACTCCCTTAGAATGGGGAAAGCATGCCTGAGTGTGAGGGTGCAGGGTAAGAGCATGACATATCAGAGGAGAACAGATTCAACAGCGAAAAACCAGTGACAAAGAGGCAATCATGATTTGGCATATGGAAGAGGTCACTTTTAATGACAATTCAGAAGGTCAACTCCGTGGGTCTAAACTGGCTGCATCCTAGTCACGAGCCTGTGCGGAACAGGCCTCTGCTACCCCAGCCCTAGAAACGTAGGAGAAGTGATTGAAATATTGTCACACAGGAGCTGAGAAGGTGGGCTCCTTGGGCTAGAGGAGAGGGTACTGAGATTGCCTGATGTGGATGGTTTGCTAAATTCAGCCCAAAGAAATCAAGGCCCACTTGCTGTGAGGGTTTCTGGTACCTCCTACTCCCACCCCACCTCCCAGCAGGATGTTTTTCTTTTTCTTCCATTTGTCATTATTATTTGTACTTTTAAAATTCACTTTGGCCCATTTCATCTTTGTTCCTTTCTCCTGATCATTTTGCTCGCATTAAGGGGCCGACCTACTCCTGTTAAGTCTATGTAGGGGCTGTTGAATTGGACCTTCATGTTTAATTTGTTCAACCTCCTTGTCTGGAGCCTGTCTCATGCTTGTTGAATGGTGTGGGCAATTTAGTTAAAGGTTACTTAGGATGTTGAGTAAGAACTATGTCTTTCAGTACTCACGAATATATATATATATATATATATATATATATATATATATATATAAAACCAGAGGAAACAATTGTTGAATCTGCTTTCTCTCTCTCTTTATAGACATTATGAACCCTTATCTCAACAAGGAGGACTGGCAAAGGGTGGGAAAGATAAATAACTAAATATAAGAGCATGTCAGGGCTATGGGAAATTAAGAATCACAGAACAGTTTGCTTCTGAGAGACAAAAGATGTGCTGTGTCAACAAAGAGGGGTGCGGGGTCTGAAGTTCCAGACATGGCTGTGGGGTGGCATGTAGGAGGTGGTTGCAAATTTTTTCGCTTTATGCTGAGACTTCAGGGAAAATGTAATTTTTATTCTGCTTCCATTGGTGATCATTTTTAGACCCCTTGCTCACTAAATAGCAGGAGGGATAAGATGTGTCTGTGTAACGGGGGAGAATTGATTTAATCCAACCCAGCAGTCTTAGTATGGTAAACATAGCATATTTCTCTGATTATATAAATAATTCAGGTTCATGGTAGAAAATCCAAATGATATGTAAGAGTAAAGAAGAAAGTAAAAAAATCCCTTGAAATTCTGCCATTCTTCGGCAGCCACCAAGCACACGTTGCTGACCATCCTTTTGTTGATTCAGTAACTTGAACAGTCTCTCTGGGTTGAGTGCCTGGATTCAGATGTTGTTCCCTCTGCTTCTCTTCACTGCGAAGCTATCTGGGTGCACAAAGAGGCTTCCTGGGGCTTCCTCCCAGCAGAGGGAAGGGGGCCTCAAATCTGCCTCCTCTGTTATCCACAGCATGGTTTCTTACCCCTCATCCCTGCTACCATTCATAGCTGAAGTTGGAGGATGCTGTAATTCATGGTTACATCTTCCCTGCCTTGGCCAGAGTCCTTGTTTAATTGGGCTCCCCACAGCTCCTGACCCTTCAGAGTCTCTGGCGCATTCTTTCTTTGGTTCTCTTACCTCAAGACAGGCTGAACGCAGGCCCTGTGATGCTGCCTGAGATATTTTTCCATGACACCTGAGAGCAGGAGGTTTTGCTCCCTGTCCACGACCCGTTTCAGAATCCAAATAAGATTTGAATTCCTGTTCCAAAGTCCACTGCTCACTTCATTCCCCTCAGTGTGTCTGTACCACCTTTTATGCTCTTGCCACAAACCTGAAGCAGTGACACAGGCTCTGTGGCATCACTGTCTCTCACACCCGCCACTTCTGCTGCTTTCTAGTCTGCATTATTCTGTTCTGCAGGGCTGGGAAGGGTGAGCCCCCTCCCTATCTCATCTTCAACACCACCCCCTCTTTTTTACCAGAAGCCATTATGCAGGATGGGCTGAAAAGAGCGATGAACTGGCTTACTCATCAGGGAAATACCCTGCCTGTTGTAAGGTGCCAATAAGAGGATGGTGTTGAGTCTCAGGATAGCCCCACTGAAGAGAGAATAAAACGAAATGGATTACTTCTCCCAGATAATCAAGTTTTCTATACTGTTCATGAGGATTATAAGATTTCTGTCTCTCCAGAAATTTTAAAATGAGATGTCTCAGATTTCATAAATCTGCCTCATTCCCTTTCCTATCATGGGAAGATGCTCCTGCTTTGTCCCTAAGACGCTATGGTCATCAGATAAGTCTGCAGTTTCTCAGGCACCACATGGGGAGTAGCTGGAATTATTCACACTCCAACCCCTTGCACCTGGCTCAGTGCCTGGCACACAGTTGGCTCTCTGCAAACATTGTTGCAAGAAGAGTGAAAAAACAAGGATAGATAAGTGCTATTCTGCAGAGCTCAAGTTTATTTTGTTTGAAGACTGAGGAACAAAGGAGACGCCCCTCCAAGGTCATAGATGATTCTGTAAGTCTGTGTACACATTCCCATGGCATTATATTGAACAGCATTATGTTAGCATTATATTAAAATCTGTCAGTTTTTCCACGCTGTTCACCAAACCGGCTACTGTGCTAGGTACTGACATCTGTAAACACGTAATTTGTATTCTTCTGTCACCTGCCTTACTCTGAAGGAACATCCCTCAGGTTCACAGAAATTATTTATCCCATACGCTGGTTGGATGATGGATAGGTGGCTTTTTCATCTGCCCAGCTAGGTTTGGAAAATGCCAGATGCCTTCACTATTCCACCGATGTGCTGATGCACATGATTAAAAAGCCAGGGGCACGCTCAGAGCAGGAGTACAAAAAGCAGACGTTTCTCCCCCAAGGGAGCTGTCTCCAGCGACCCAAGACTGCCATCACGCTGGGATCTGTGATGTCCTTTCTGCTTCCCTCCCTCCTGGAGAGATACCTGGCAGAGCTGCAACCTTGGAGCAAAGAGGCTTCCAGTCTGTTATTTTCACTTTTCTCAGTGGGATCTTTCTCTGCTTAATTGCCTTGTTTACTCTTCCTGTTCTCTTTTAAAAGCCTGGCATTCAAAGCAGAACTAATTCTGTTTTAAGAGGTTGCCAGGAAGCAACACGAAATCTACCTGCTTTTGAGTTTCACAGTCCATTTTATTTCTTTCTTTAAATAAAAGCAGGGCATTTGTCAGTTTGTGTTCCTCTGATACCTCTCTCTATTTTCCTGATTCTTCAGGCAGAACTCCCTGTGTTCACTGCTCCGTCAGTGAGGATGGAAAGAACACTTAAGCTTTTCCCGCTCTATAGCTGGCCTAAAGCCATCCAGCGTCTGTCTTTGGGCCACTAGACAAATCTGGTCACAGCTCTGGGTTTGGGAGTGCATTGGAACATAGGCGATTCGCTCAGGGTTACCCTGACCCCTTCCAGAGAGTTCTAGGACATCATGAGCATATCGTGAAAAAACATCTAGCTCTCATTCTCCATTCTGGTCTTTTGCAACTCAGACTACTTCCAGGAAGGTGAACCTTAGGGTAATACTTGTAAACACTCTAAGCAGTATGATATTTTACATGTCTTTTTAGTATATTATTGATAGGAACATCAGTTAATGTTCCTTCGTGTGTTTGTTGTTACAGAATCCACAAAGCCAATGAGAAAGTTGCTTTTCTGGTGCCTCCCATTTCTTACAAATACATACTCCTCACTGCTTGAATACATAGCTTAATTGTAATTTATCCATTTCAATTGATTGAAATGGAACACTGTATTAGTTTTGTTAGGGCTGTGATAACAAGCTACCACAGACTGGGTGGCTTACACAACAGAAATTTATTTCTCTTAGTTCCAGAGGCTGGAAGTCCAAGGTCAAGCTGTTGCAGGTTTGGTTTCTTTTGAGGCCTCTCTCTTCAGCTTGCAGACGGCCGCCTTCTTATTATGTCCTCACATGGTCTTTTCTCTATGTGTGCATCCCTAGTGTCTCTGTGTGTCCAAATTTCTTCTTCTTATAAGGACACCAGTCAGATGGGGTTAGGGTTTACCCTAATGGCATTATTTTAACTTAATCATCTCTTTAAAAGCTCTATCAACAAATATAGTCACAATCTAAGGTATTGGAGGGATTAGCGCTTTCAACATATGAATTTTGGGAGAACATAATTCAGCCCATTACCAATACCAAAGTTTATTTTTTGAATACTCTTTGTGCCAGCCACTGCAGTAGGGACCTATGCTCTTCTTTAATCCTCACCAAAATCCTGAATGGTAGTATTGATTTTCTACCCAGTCAGATACTTTAAGCCAGACCAAGCCATCAAGAGATCACTCACAGGAGTGTTGTTAAAAATTTTCTAAGGATTAACCTCATTTCTGAGTTACAGTACCTCTCACTTCACCCCTTATATTAGTCAGGGTTTTCTAGAGGAACATAACTGAGAGTTTATTAAGTAGTATTAACTCACATGATCACAAGGTCCCACAATAAACCATGTGCAAGCTGAGGAGCAAGGAAGCCAGCCTGAGTTCCAAAGTGGAAGAACATGGAGTGTGATGTTTGGGGGCAGGAAACATCCAATACGGGAGAAAGGTGAGGACTGGGAACCTAAGCCAGTCTAGTCCTTTCATGTTTTTCTGCCTGCTTTATAAACTAGCCACACTGGTGGCGGCTGATTTGATGGTGCCAACCCAGATTAAGGGTGGGTCTGCCTTCCCCAGCTCACTGACTCAAATGTTAATCTCCTTTGGCAACACCCTTCCAGACACACCCAGGGTCAATACTTTGCATCCTTCAATCCGATCAAGTTGACAGTCATTATTAACCATCACACCCCTTCAGTGCTACAGCTTAATTTTTTGTTACCAAAACACCAATGGTTTGGTCTAAGTTCTTTGCCACACAGAAAGCCAATCACCGAGACAATGAGTATTGCTAGGGAAGAAGGCTTTGTTCTCATGCCGCAGCCAAGGAGAACAGGAAGTCAGTCTCAGATCCATCTCCCTGACCAACTGAATTGGGAGGTTTATATAGTGAAGAAGGAATGTAAAACAGGAATTAAGGAGAGGTAAGGAAGCAATTATGAGGAAAGAGGGGTCTGGCATCTCACTGAAGGCAGGGATCTGATGAGTTTCAGTCCCTTGTCTGCGGGAGAGCTCAGATGAGACAAATGTAAACTTCAAGTTTTAAGACCAGAAGCATCAATATCTATATTTATTCAAAAACTCATGAACATAATTTCTATGGGACAGTTGGGCTGGTTTTGTTTTCACCCATGAGCTTGGCTTTTAAAGCTGAACCTCCTGCATGGTGGGCCTCCTGTGGCCTGCAGGACTCCAGTTCCTTCTTCATGGAGGCCAGCCCAGGAACATCTGCTTTGCTGATGTGAAAAATGAAACAACAGAGATCAAGTGACTTTCCCAAGCTCACACTCCAGCAAGTGACAGAGCCTTGATTCTGACCTCTTACTCAAGCCCACCCTTCCTTTCTTTACCTCATGTAGCCCTTAGTCAACTATAGAATCGATTGGAATGAAAAACACTTCTGCTTAGCATCCTGAGGGTTCACATCAGACCTTTAAAAACCATATTTTGAGAAAGTAGCCTTATCAGTCCTAAGTGTATTAAACAAACTAATTTGTCAGTTGGATATAGAATAATTTCTTCTTTTTCTGTTGGCATAAATTTACTGCCTCCTTTAGGAAGAAGCATAGAGGAGAAATTCTGTATTTTCGTCCTGATACCATTATGATTCCATTGATCAAATGGTGTGTTTCAAAGCTCTTAGGGATCAGTCATAAAATTTCTGAGGCTCAATGAAGGTCAAAGCACTTTGTGGTCAGCACCTCTTATTTCCATGGGTGATTCAGAGGTTTTCTTCATGAATTACCATAGCCTCACCTTTGATTTAAAATATTCAAAAAAGATACTCTCGGTGTCTCTGATTTTTAAATCTATGATTCAAGGCTCTGTGTACTACTTCTTGTCGTAGCCAAACAGATTTTCTGAGGTTTTCTTTCATGATGAATTAGAAGTTGCTCTTGGATCTGACTTTGATCTCTGCCCTTGATAGTTTCCTAAAAGTTTCTTCTAATTGATGAGTTAACTGGGAATAAAGTGATGTACAGCTTTTATGACAAGAAAAGTTTCCCTGCCTTTCTACTCCTATTTGTCTGCCAGGAAGAAATGTGCCTTGAGTTCTCTGAAATGCAAAAGACTCAGCATGGAAAAACAAGTCTTCTTTCTATATATTTGTTAAATACACATTCTTGAGAGCCCTATAACATAAATAATATTAAATATGTATCTCCTTATGCATTTCTTATTTTTAAAAGCAATTTTATGGAGGTATAATTAACATAAGATACAATGCATAATTTTAAGGGAAAAATTTAATGAGTTTTATCAAATGTAGAGATGTAACCATCACAGCAGTCAAAGTAGAAAGTCTGACTGTCATTCCCCAAATTTCCTTCTCATGCTTTGCAATTAATGGCCACACCCAACATCAGCTTTAGGCAAGAATGAATCTGCTTTCTGCAATTATAGTTTTGCCTGTTTAGAACTTTATATAAATGGAATAAAGCAGTATGCACTTTAGGTTCTGGTTTCTTTTGCTCAACATTTAAAAATTGTATTTGGTGATTCATCCATGTCGTATGTGTAACAGAAGTTTATTCCTTTTTATCACTGAGTAATATTACATTGTACCAAGGTAACACCATCTGTTTATTTACATACACGTCTATTAATTTTTTGCAAAATAATTACTCGGTATGTAATATGGTAATTACTTTGTATATAATTTATTCTGTTTTCTTGAGTTAACATTTAGGAGTGATATTACTGGGTTGTATGGCAAGAGTAATATAACTTGTGAGAAACCATCGGCCGGGAGTGGTGGCTCAAACCTGTAATTCCAGAACTTTGGGACGCTCAGTTGGGCGGATCACGAGGTCAAGAGATTGAGACCATCCTAGCCAACGTGGTGAAATGTGTCTCTATAAAAATAAAAAAAATTAGCTGGGCATGGTGGCACACGCCTGTAGTCCCAACTATTCAGGAGGCTGAGGCAAGAGAATCACTTGAATCCGGGAATCGGAGGTTTCGGTGTGCTGAGATCATGCCACTGCACTCCAGCCTGGTGACAGAGCAAGACTTTTTAATTCCAGTCATTGTTGTGGGTTTGTCTTATTATCTCATTGCAGCTGTAATTTTGATTTTCTTGATGACTAATGATATTAGGTATCTTTTCATATGCTTTTTAGTCTTTAAATGTTTGTTTCAACATTTTTCCCATTTCTCTTAGGTTATTTGTCTTCCAATTGCCCTTGTAACATTTTAAAAATAAATTCTAGATATAAGTTCTTTGTCAGATATATGTATTGAGAATCTTTTCTGCCAGAGTGTAACTTACCTTTTCTTTTTCTTAATGTTATCTTTCAAAGAACAGAAGTTTTTAATTTTAATGAAGTCCAATTTACCAATTTTTATTTTGTACTTTGTCCTTCTTGTGTTCTATCTAAGACATTTTTACCTATCATGGTTACAAAGATATTTTCCTACATTATTTTCTAACAGTTTAGTATTTATTTATTTATTTGTTTATTTATTTATTTATTTTTGAGCTGGAGTCTTGCTCAGTCACCCAGGCTGGAGTGCAATAGCATGATTTTGGCTCACTGCAGCCTCTACCTCCCAGGTTCAAGTGATTCTCCTGCTTCAGTCTCCCAAGTAGCTGGGATTTCAGGCACCCAACACCACACGAAGCTAATTTTTGCATTTTAGTAGAGACAGGGTTTCACCATGCTGGTTGGGCTGGTCTTGAATTCCTGACCTCAGGTGATCTGCCTGCCTCAGCCTCCCAAAGTACTGGGATTACAGGCATGAGCCACCGTGCCTGACCTATAATTTAGCTTTTATGTTTAGGTTAACACTTCAAATTAATTTTGTATATAATATGAATTAGGAGTAAAGTTCTTTGACATTTTAAAAAATGGTCTGCTTTTGCAAACAATATTTTTTGAAAGGGTTTTTCTTTCCCAATTGGCACTTTTTCAAAAATCAGTTGACTGTGTATGTGTATATGCTTATTTTTGGACTCTATTATTCTGATCTGTATTTGTATCTTTACTCCAATAACATATTGTTGATTTTGTATTACATGTCTTTAAAACCAAGTAGGATAAATCCAACAACTTTGCCCTTTTATTTTAAAATTATTTTGTTTTTCTAAGCCTTTGTATTTCTATAAAAATTTTAGAATGTTATTACTAATTTCTATGATAAAAGAGCCTGCTGGGGCTTTGAATGAAGTTGTGATGAATCTGTAGATTAATTTGGGGAGAATGAATAGCTTAACAATATTGAGTCTTCCAGTTCATAAGGATGGTATATTTCTCCATTCATGTTATTAGTAATTTTTTCAGCAATGTTTTGATATTTTTATTATATGGGGTTTGCACATATTTTGTTAAATTTATCTACAAGCAGTTCATGTTATTGATACTTTTCTGAAATAAACTTTGGTATTTTTAAAATTTTCACTTTTTAATTGTTTTTCCATAGAATTTAGAAATACAATTGATTTTTCTGTATGTTTATCTTATATCCTGGAACCTTACTAAATTCACTTATTAGTTCTTTGTAACTTGTGGTTTCTAAAGGATTTTCTATATCTGTAATTATGTCATCTGAAAATAATTTTATTTTTTTCTCTTCAATCCATATGCTTTTTATTTCTTTTGTTGCCTCATTGCCTTGACTAGGCTGTTTAGTGCTATGTTGAATATTAAATATGAAGCTAACTGTAGGTTTCTTTGATGCGCGCGCACGCACACACACACACACACACAGACACATGTTTGGTCTTTCTTAGGTTAGTATTTTATAATTCTCTCAGCTTCTATTTGGTAAAATGTCTATTTTGCCATCATTTTCTTTGGCAGTTGAGTAAAATCAAATTTACTTGTTTATTTATGTGTTTATGTTGAGGTGAAATTCACATAACACAAAATTAACTATTTTAAACTATACAATTCAGTGAGGCAGTACATTCACAATGTCATTCAATCATCACCTCTAATTCCAAAATATTTTCATCACTCCCAAAGGAGATCTTATACCTATTAAGCAGTAACTCCCCATTCTCTCCTACCCCCAGTCTCTGGCAACCACTAATTGGACTTAACTATTCTTGATAATTCGTGTAAGTAGAATATACAATAGATGACCTTCCATGTCTGGCTTCTCTCACATAGCATAATATTTTTGAGATTGATTCACTTCATGGCACATATCAGTACTTCATTCTTTTTTATGGCTAAATAACATTCCATTTTATGGATATACCACAGTTTATTTATTCATTCATTTATCCATTGATGAGCATTTGGGTTGTTTCTACCTTTTTTCTGTTGTAAATAGTGCTGCTATGACTATTTGTGTACATCTGATTGAATATCTATTTTCAATTATTTTACAAGTGTATTGCTGGGCCATATGGTAATTCTATGTTTAACTTTTTGAACAACCACCAAATTTTCTTCCACAGTGGCTGCACAATTTTACATTTTACCAGGAATGTACCAGAGTTCCAATATTTCCATATCCTTTTAAATCCCAACAAATGTTAGCACTTGAATTCCAAGTTGGCAGTGTTTGCTTGCAATGTTGGCACTTGTTGGGATTGAAAAATTCTTTTTATTATACCAATCCTGAGGGGGTGCTGACTGGTATATCTTGTTGTGTTTGATTTGCATTTCCTTAATGACTGAAAAGGACTATTGGCAGTATGGTAGGAATTGCATTCAATCTGTAGATTGCTTTCAGGGAGTATTGCCATCTTGACAACTAAGTATTTCAACTCATGAACATAGATATTTTTTCTTTTTTAGGTCTTCTTTAATTTCTTTCAGCAGCAATGTTTTGTAGTTTTCAGTGTACATGGCTTGTAATTCCTTGATTAAATTTATTCTAATTAATTTATTATTTTGATGCTATTCTCAATGGATTATTTTCCTTTTCAGTGAATGTCTTTCATTTATTTTACTTTCTTAATTGCTCTGGCTAGAACTCCCAGTTTAATAGTGAATACAAATGCAAAAGTCGGCATCCTTATCTTTTTCTTGATCTTGGGAACAAAGCTTTCAGTCTTTTACCGTTGAGTATGATATTAGCTCTAGGTTTTTAATAGATGTCCTTTATCATGTTGAGGAAGTTCTCTTTCATTTAAAGTTTGTTGAGTGGTTTTATCATGTGTCAAATGCTTTTTGTGTATCAATTAAGATAATCTTGTTTATTTCTTTTCCTTCATTCCTTTAATGCAATATATTACATGGATTGATTTTTGTATGTTGAACTATCCTTGCTTTTCTGGGATTAATTCTACATGGTTTATATGTACTTTTGAAGGATATTATTTGCTAACTGTAGAATTCCAAGTTGGCAGTGTTTTCCTGCAGAAATTGAAAATATTATATCATTATTTTCAAATGTGCTTTTATTCCCCGGACATAAAGTCTGTAGTCATTCTTTTTTCTTCTGTCTGCTTTGTAATGTTCTGGTTGTCAGCAGATTTATTATGATGAGTCTTGGTGTGATTTTTGTTTGTTTCTTCTATTTGAGGTTTGTTCATTTTCTTGGATTTGTGGACTTATAGTTTCCATTACATTGGAAAAGGTTTTGTTCATAATTTATTCAAATAATTTCCTATACCCATTCCCTTCCTGTGGGACTGTAATTGCATGTGTATCAGACTATAATATTGTTCCAAAGTCACTAAGGAGCTATTTTTAAAACATTGTTTTGTCTTTTTTCTCTGTGTGCTTTAGTTTGCATAGTTTCTATTGCCATGTTTTCATGTCAGTGATTTTGTTTTTTTTCTAAAGCTCTTAATCTTCTCAATGTAGCAAGACTGCTGTGTTCTTTGTTTTCTCTCCCTGTGTTTCAATCCAGGAAGTGCCTCCAAGCAGAACTCCAGAGCACTGTGGCACTCACCTTGTTTGATTCCCTTTCTTTGGCATCATAGTCTTAAATTGCTTGTTAGTGCCTGAAGGTAATTGTTTCACATGTTTTATCTAGTTTTTAAGTGGTTTAAGAGGG
Source organism: Cacajao melanocephalus (assembly GCA_963573385.1). Classification (NCBI taxonomy): domain Eukaryota; kingdom Metazoa; phylum Chordata; class Mammalia; order Primates; family Pitheciidae; genus Cacajao; species Cacajao melanocephalus. Next base: position 29,172 of record CAUYLG010049822.1, read on the forward strand.
CAAGAAATTTGGTACAAGTTACTTCATCATGGCCAGAAGCACAAGCTTCCTGCTGCTTTCTTTACTTAGTGCATGATTAATATTTTGACTTCAGCTTTTAAACTAATTTATTTAGTATAGATGTGTCTAAATGGTTACTTGCATCTGAAATTGATTGATAAATCAAGAGCTCTGTCTCCATGACTTTAAAGATTTCTAACAGGAAGTAGAGAATATTTGCTTAAAGAACTGCATCAAACAAGTGCAAAAATTCAATCATTTGTATAAGGATCTGAGTCCTAAAAACGCCAAAGAGAATGCACTATCTCACACTTAAGTCAGTCCTTTTGAAAACATGTTGGCTTCCATGCCTCCTGCCTACAAAGAGCAGATGTTGGCCCCAAGTATTCTCAGAGACACCACCATTGCCAACAGTTTACTCTTTATAATCATTGTCTTATTGCTCTAGGTCATATTTCATGTGTCTATCAATCCAGGGAGCACCATATGTAATTTGACTTAGTACATAGCATGTAGAATGAATGACAAACTATAATCTCAAAGGAATTGGAAGGACATTATTAACAAAAATTAATTATCTCAACTACCATATATCATGTGCCTGCTATGTGATAGGTACTATATATGTAATATTTTTAATCCCCATAACCATACTCAGAGGGAAACAGTCTAATTTCCATTTTACTGAGGCAGGAATAGTGAGATAAAGTATTTCTGAGGTCCCAGGCTAAGTGACAAGCAGAGGCAGAATTTAAATTCCTATCAGATATGCTCAGAAGTGTTCTTTCCACTATGTTATATTGACACCAACAAATTCTGAGAAGGGAACAAAACCATGGGCTCTTGTTTACCTCCTATTTTGCACTTTGTGGAGGAAAAGCCATTACTCTTTCTCAGCAACTGTTTCCTATTGTAGAGATACCGTTATTTGATTTTATTACTGAAGGCTCTGATAGGATGCTCACACAACAGCAGTCTCACATCTTAGCATAGTTTCCTTTATGCCTCTGAGACTTCCCCCTGTTTCAGTCCCAAATACTACTCTAAGTCCCCCATTCTCATACCATAGCTCTTGAGCAATGACTTACAGGAGCAACACAGACTCCTCCTAGAAACACAGTGGGAATTCCAGCTTCAGCATAAAAAGTCTCCATATATTTTTCATCTTGCTACATTCAAATTTTAAAATAATTAGGTCAACAATCACATTCACTAACATTATATCTAATGTCAAAATTGTGTCTTTTTTAAATTTAATAATTAAATAAAGACTCTATAAACCTATGTCCATATAGCTATCCTAAGGGTTAATACAATCTTGTTTTTCCCTTTGCCTATAACTTGGAATATAACATGAGAATAGTAAGGTGTAGTTTGAAAACAGTTTTAATTGTCTGGATTGAAAGGGAACATTCCAGGTACAGAAAAAAATTGAGTCTGCCTGCAAATCACTTGCAGTATGAGATTTGGAGCTCCTATTCAAAAAATGCTTTTTTCTCCCTATTTTTCTAGTTGATGGTCACATTAGATTTTGTCTTTTGTCAATGGTCCATCTCCAGTTATCTTAGAAATATACCTAAAAAAAAGAAGTTATTTTTCTTCCTATAAAAAAGGCACACTGAGATATTACTAGCAGTCTGAAAATGGCAAGGTTGTTTCATTTTCATGATTTACCTGTGGTTTTCTGGGATTAACAAGTTATGTTTTGGCCAGAGATAATAAATCAAATTTGAAAATTACAAACATTAATACTTCTAACAATCATGTAAAGATAGACAAAGTAATAATGGCTTCTTTGCTATTTCTTTTGCTTATCTAATTTTGTCTTTGTCAGGCATTTAATTTAAATTATAATTGCAGAATGAGAGTTATCTGTTTGCTTCTTTCATCTCCCTACCGTATTTTAAGGTCCTTGAGGCAGGGCCATGACAGTCATTACCTTTGCCTTTCATGTCTGGTAGCATGTCTGACAAATAGTAGACACTTGTACTATACATTTAAATAAATGAAAGTTCAAAAACATTTCATTTCTTAAGAATTTCACAAAGAAACCTTGTCAGCTTCACTGTGGGAGAGTCACATGAGAGTTTATTGATGGTTCTCCACTATATATAAATTTTGCTAAATTTAAAAATTTTTAAACAGTAAAAACAACACCACAAATACTCACATTACTGCTACCCAGTGTTAACAATGCTTACTATTTGATTGTATTTGTTTCCTTTATAGAAAAAAAAAATCACAGATAGAGCGAAGCCCCTTTTTAATGACCCCTGCTCTGGGTCTATGTTCTTTTTGTTGTTGGCATACAACCTTAAGCGAGGTCTGTTAAAGAAAAGCCTTTTAGATTATGTCTATCTGTAAAGTGTTTATCTTCATTCTTTGCTAGTTAGTATATGATATCAGATACACAGTTTTCTTTCAGTGATTTGAAGATATTATTCATTCTTCTCTACTTTAATTGTTGGCATTGATATATGCATGGTCAGTCTTATTTCCTCCACGTTAACAGGCAGTATTTTCTGGTAAGATTTTCAGTAGTCCACATATTAATTATATTAGCTGTGGATCTACTGTAGCTACCTTGTCTTGGACTAACAAATTCAGAGATTCCTTATTCTGGTGGTTCATATCTTTCATCAATTTTGGAAAATTCTCAGTTGTATCTTAAAATAGTACCTCTTCCCAATCTCTCTATTCTTTCCTACTGAAACAATGTTTAAAAATGAAAAATATGTATGTTGCATCTTCTCGTAGCATCTTGGTCTCATTATTTCACTTCCATATTTTCTACTTATTCAATTATTTTGATGAATTGAGCTACATTCTTGAGCTTGATTTTCCTATTATTATCTCTTTAGCTGTACCTAATTACTCTTTGGCTTATCAAATCAGATTTTAATTTTATAGATGAATTCAAATTTTTCTATAAGTATTTAATAACTTTAACTGCATCATAATAAAATAAAATTTTAATTTTACATAATTTTTCAAAATTAAAAATTTATTTTTTAAATGCACCTTCACACCGTGCAGCCACAGCATCAACTTCTCCTTGCTCTCTGCTTTTAAGTATCTTCTTTGTTCTGGCCCATGGGAAATTACTGTTCTCAAGAGAAGTTTACTGTTTTCCAGAATTCTAATGTTTTGTAAGGGAAGAGAGTATTTCCAGTTATTGGTAGCATACTGCATTGCCAGAAATGAATGCGTCTATTGGGTTTTCCATGTAGATCATCTTATTTTCTGCATCGAACAACACTTTTATTTCTTCCTTTCAAGAATATGTGTGTTTTTTTCTCTTTGTTTGGGACCTATATTAAACCTTATTGAACCTATATTTGCTAATTTTATTCCTCAGATTCTTAGAGCATTAACTCTACTTTTGATTGTGTCTGTTAGATTTGACTTGTAAAAAATTCTTTCCTTATGTGTCTTTTAATTCAGAATTGGGAGCTCATGTTTTGTTGTGCATGATCTGTGAGTCCTTGTGTACTCTGAAGAAGGTATATTCTTCCAGAGAATATATCCATCTCCTTTTGTGTGAATTATCACCATCTTGGAACTATTTGTATGCTGATTTCTCTCCCTCCTGGTTCTCAGATGATACTAGTAGTGTAAATTCAAACTCTAAACTGTGTGAACAGAGGCATGAGCTCTGAGGGGAGAATTTTTTCTCTTCACTGAAACACTAGCTTTAGGCAAACAAGAGATCTTGTCATCCCTCTGGGCTGATGGATAAGGCTTTTCTAATCCATCCTTTTATGGGTGATAGAGCCCATCAAGAGTCGTGGCTTCATGAGATGGTCTTTGGTTCTAATCCCTTTCCTCACATGAGTTCAAGGCCTTAATTTCTATTCCTGAATGGCTGTGGGAGCCCAAGTCCCCTGATAACCAGAAAATGCACCTTCATGCTATGCAGCCACAGCATCAGCTTCTGTTTGCTGCTTGCTTTTAAGTGTCTTCTTCATTCTGGCCCATGGGAAATTACTGTCCTTGGGAGAAATTTATTATGTTTTCCAGAATTTCTAGTGTTTTGTAAGGGAAGAGAGTATTTCCAGTTATTGGTAACATGCTGCATTGCCAGAAATAAATGAATCTATTGGGTTTTCTATGTAGATAATCTTATTTTCTGTATTGAATGACACTTTTATTTCTTCCTTTCAAGAATATGTGTATTTTTTCTCCTTGTTTAATTTGCCAGAACCTCCAGTCTTGAAATTAATGGTAATTTCATCATTCAGAATAAGGTTGGTTATAGATTTTGGGTAAATTCCTTTAATCAAATGAAGAAAGTTTTCTTCTAAACCAAATTTCCTAAAAGTTCTTTTTAAATCATAAGTGAGTTTGAATTTATTACATGATTGTTCTGTATATGTTAAAATCACTACTTTTTCTCCATTAAACTTTGAATTTTCTACAGTTAAGAGTTTTTCTAAACCATCAAAACATTGATAGATTTTCTAAAGCTAAATGATACTTTGATTTTTGGGATGAACCCAAATTGCCTATGTCATAATTTTCCCTCCGAGTTTTTACTTTAAAAAAATTAAAACCTATAGAAAAGTTAAAATCAGTAGTACAGCAAGCAACCATATACCTTTCATGCAGATTTGTGAACTTTTTGACATATTTGATGTCATTCTCTCTCTTCATAAACACATACACACACGTACACACATCTATCTGTTTATCTATCTATTTATCTAGTTATCGATCATCTATCTTTATTTGGAACACTGTCTTGCTGTGTTGCCCTGGCTGGAGTACAGCGGCACAGTCATGATTAACTGCAGTCTCAACCTCCTGGGCTCAAAGTGACCTTCCCATCTCAGCTTTCTAAATAACTGGGACTACAGGCACACACCACCATGCCTGGCTGTATTTTTTTCTCAAACATTTGAAAGTAATTTATAACTATGTTACACTTCTATATACTTTACCACGTCTGTCCTAAAGATAATTTCCAAAATTACTACAATACTATTACTTGGGAATTTTTTATCCTTCATTATCAATATATTCTTCTCTACTGGATTGTTCCCATTGACATTAAAACGTGCCTTAACATGATCCAGTTCTTCAAACCTCCATGATTTCATATCCCCCTGTAGCCACTATCTATTTTCTATTCTTCATGACAAAATTTCCCAAAAGGGTTTCTGGCTGCACTGTTCCCAACTCCTCCCAGCCTTTTCTCTCTTTCATCCACTCCAAAAAAGGCTTGTCTATTAACCACTTGCCTGGAGCAGCTCCTCTTAAAGTCAGCAGGGACCTACCTCTTGCCAAAGCCAAGGTGAGGTCTCTGATTTTTCCCATGGAAGTGTCATTATCGATCAGTCAAACAATACATTTTTGCTTTTGGGTTTTATTCTGTTTTGTAGCCAGTTGTGGGCTTGACCTAGCAATGGTGTTTCATAAATATTTATTTTTGCATCTAGACATAGAAATTAGGGAATGTATTTAATGTCCTTTATGAAGGATGGCATATAGAATATCATAAAATTTCTTGAGTAATAGTACTTGTACAAGTGAAATTCTTGAGAAAGTGATAGTGCATGAAGTAAATGGAGTGAGAGCCTGAGCTAGAGAAGGGAGGTTCTCTCATTGTATCAGAAAAGCAGTCAGAAGATGAGCCACGCACAGAGACATCTGTGTAAGGACGAGGTTGTCTTAGGTCAGATATTGGCAAATGTTTTCTTAAAGAGGTAGGACAGTAACTATTTTAGGCTTTGTGGGCCATGCTGCCTTTGTTGCAACTATTCAACTGCCATTGGTGCATGAAAGCAGTCACAGACAGGACATAGACGAATGCAGCTGTGTTCCAAAAACTATTTTATAGACATTGACATTTAGATTTTCATGTGTCACAGAAGAATTTTTCCCTGATTGTTAAAACTATAGTTTGCAGACCCTTTTCTACACTGATGGCTACTGTATTTTCCATTATGTGTGAACCAGAGCCATCATCAGCTGAAAGCATGGAGTGGGGATAAGATGTTAAAATTGGAGGGATATTAAAGAAAATCAGAGCCAGATAGTAGTTAAAGTTGTTAAGAAGATTTTATTAGGCTCACTATGGTGGCTCACACCTGTAATCTCAATACTTTGGGAGGCTGAGGCAGGCAGATTGCTTGAGTCTGGGAGTTCAAAACCAGCCTATGAAAAGTGGTGAAACTCTATAAAAAAAAATACAAAAAATTAGCTGGGCATGGTGGCATGTGCCTGTGGTCCCAGCTACTCAGGAAGCTGAGGTGGGAGGATCACTTGAGCCCAAGAGGTGGAGGTTGCAATGAGCCAATATCATACCACTGTACTCTAGCCTGGGTGACAGAGTGAAACCCTGTCTCAAAAAAAAAAAAAAAAAAAGACAGAAAGAAAAAGAAAAAGGATTTTATGTAGGAAATATTGTAATAGGAGAAAAGAGACCTCAAGATTGATCTGGACTCAATTCCAAATACAAGTGGGAATTTATAGCCAAGGAACAAGTTGGGGTGGCAGTTGCACCGAGATTGGTGGATGGAAAATTACTAAGAGGAGACATCAGCCAGGCTCAGTGGCTCACACCTGTAATCTCAGCACTTTGGGAAGCTGAGGTGGGTGGATCATGATGTCAGGAGTTCAAGACCAGCCTGGCCAACATGGTGAAACACCATCTCTACTAAAAATACAAAAATTAGCGGGGCATGGTGGCATGCTCGTCTCTACTAAAAGTACAAAAATTAGCCAGGTGCGCACCAGTAATCCCAGCTACTCATGAGGCTGAGGCAGGAGAATCAGTTGAACCTGGCAGGTGGAGGTTGCAGTGAGCTGAGATCGTACCATTGCACTCCAGCCTGGGCACAGAGCAACACTTTGTCATGGGGAAAAAAAAAAGAGACATCAAGAGTTGGAAGACTAGGAGGAATTCTTGTGAAACTGATCTAATGGGATCCTTGCTGAAGGCAGGCCAGGGTGATCAGGTATCACTTGGATGATAGTAAAGAAATAAGGATTTGATCAAATACTAAAGGTAACAGATATCAAGCTTGAACAATTCTTACTCAGCTGACTTTGCATGATTCTCGCTGAAACTGGGCTCTGCAGGCCTGAAGACAAAGTCCAAGAACAAGGTCTAGTTGAGTAAAGGACTTAGGGGAGACTCACTAAACTTTGGTCAAGGAGTGACTTGTCAAGGGAGAGGAGAAGCTATTAAATAATCATTTGGAAAAGAGGGAGATAAAATTTATTCAGGGTCTATAGTAGCACTATTTTGCCAAATTAATTGTCAAATTGATATCTGTGGTTTAAAAAGATTGAGGTGAATCTAGTCAGCACAGGAATCTGATTTTCTCCAGAACCATTCAGCTGATTTGGCAAAAATGAAGAATGAGCGGTTACTTAGGTACTATCAGAACTAGGTGTTGCTAAGTGGGTTAAAAGGAGAGAGAGAGGGGCAAGGAAATTAAGAGTATTTGCTCCACTTTGAATCCCAAATAACTGCAGAGAGAAATACGTACACTAAAGGCATATTATTCGGGGAAAAATAATACGAATGTAGGTCTCAGTGGGGTCAGAACCTTACTAGAATAGAATTACTAGGTACACTGGAAATGCTGAAATTGAGACTGAGAGAGAGGGGAGTCAAAAAGGTAGTTTATAAATATGCACTCTTTCATGATGACAAGATATGGCCATGAGTTACATGGCTGAGGCGGGGCAGAGGGAAGAGTAATCGGGGCTAAGAAACATCAAGATCCTGAAAAATGTTGAAAATGGATGTTGCACAAGAAATTATGCCAAGATGAATGGTGGAGAGTTAGGCAGCAAAGCAAGTGGTGAAGCAAGGGGGAAAGATCAGGAGACCATGTTTGAGGCAAATAGGAGTGATCAGGGGTTTTGAAGTCAGCCAACATGCAGTTCAAAGGGGCAGGTGAAATAAGTTTTGTTTTATTTTGTTTGTTGCCAAAAAGGAAAAAGGACCTCCTCCCTTACAACATCTAGGCACATATTTATTGTTTGTTCTGGTTGGATGCTTCCATGAACTAAATATTCTAAATGAAACGCTTCTCTCTGGGTCTGTTTAGAACTTTTATACTGTCCTCTCATTGATTATAATTCCTTTAATATCACAATTCTTTTTGTCTGTGTAATACAAATGAGAGACCCTTAAAGTAGTTAAGACCTCCCTATTCTTTAAAAAATTCAAAGTAAAATTCAAAATAAGGCAGGTAAGAAATAGCTTGGCTGCATATCTGCATTTCTTGGCAAGATGTATGACTTTCCCTTTGTCCTGCCTCACAAGAATCAGTAAGTAACTGCATATACGACACACAGAAGTGGGAAAAAATACTTTTCTTTTTTTCCTAAAGCCACACTTCTTCTTTTGGTAGTAGAAGACTGGAAATCTCCCTAAAGAAGCTCTCTTGCTACAGTTACAAATCACAGCACAACTGTTGAGTTACACAGTATTCACTGACAGGCTTGGAAGGAATCAATGTGTCATACAACACTTAGAAGGCAATGAGCCCATGCTAGTTAATGTTGGGCCTAGGCAAAAAGAGACTGAAATGGTTAATTGTTACAGTTCAACATCTGCTAAGCACTTGGGAGCAAAATGTAAAGACAAAGGCCAGATTCTTCATGGGCAAGAGAAAGAAGAGTATTTATGAAAAAATTGAAACTTACATGAAATAAACGTTCTTTAAGGAAAATAATAGGGTTGCATAATTGAGTTGAAAAGAACAAATAGAAAACCTACATAGACCAATGACCATCAGAGAAATCAAAGAGTAACAAAAATTTCTCCCTCACCTACTCACCCACCCAAAAAATATAGTAGGCTGTTTATAGGCAAAGTTTCACAAATTTTCAAAGAATAGTTAAACCACATCTTATTTTAAAAGTTCCTAAAATATAAAAAGAGCTAAAGCTATCTGGCTCATTTTTATTACCTTGTTATAAAAACTGGAAAAAGTACAAGAAAATAAAATTGTGGGCCAGGAAATTGAATATAACAATGTATTACAAATAATCATCATAACCAAGTTGATATATTACTAGAATGAAATGCTAGTTCAACTTTAGAATAGCTGTCAGTATGAGGTTGCACATTATCTGGAGATTAACAAAGAAGAACCATATGCAGGAAAAAGCAGTTGATAAAATTCGACATCAATTTATGATGAATATGTTAGCAATAAAAACTTTTAGCAAACTAAGAGCAGAATGAAACTTCCTTAATTTGCTAAGGATATATTAAGTATCAAAAGTAAATGTGATGCTTAATGGTCAACCCTTAGAATGTATTTCCTTTAAATTCAGGAATAAGACAAGATGTCTGCTACTCCTGTCATTAAAGTATAGGTCCTAGTCCTTTCAATAAGAAAAGGAAGAGAAATGAAATGTATGAAGATTGGAAAGAAAGAGGTAAAACTGTTATTGCTTGAAAATATTGTCATCTCTTAAGCAACAAACTAAGAGAATAAATGGAAAAACTCTTTGGGCTAAAAGAGAGCTCATAAAAATTTCAATAATATTTCTTTATACCATTAATAGTAAGTAAAAAATATAATGAAAAAATACTATAAAAATATATGAGTTGTTTTCAGGAGCTAGTCTAAACTGTGGTGAGGCTGAGGGTTGAAAAATATTAACTTTACCACAAGGGGAAAAGTGACACCAGAAGAGAGAGTCAAACACTGGAATGTTTTCGATTACTTATTCTGTTTGGTCTGCATTTAGACTCCTTTTCTTGAAGCAGGACCTTAGTCATGTTAATTCTAATAACTCACATCAGCATATCCTTCTGATTGGAATCCTCTCCCAAGTATCTGCTTAGTTATCTCCCACAAAGGCAGCTCTTGCAGTTCTTGGAAGTTCTTACTGTATGCCACCGACCTATGTAGCTTTAGTGTCTAACACAGCACAATGTTGGGCACATAGGAGAAGGATTGGCATATCTTTGTCTGTTGACTGTCTGATGCTCAGAAGAGGAAGACTTTTTGTGTATCTGTTTTTATGTTTTTGTATTTGGTCACTTGACTCAATATATTGAAAGTGTTTTGTGGCCAGGTGCAGTGGCTCCTGTCTGTAATCCAGCAGTTTGGGAGGACAAGGCATGTGGATCACCTGAGATCCAGGGGTTCAAGACCAGCTTGGCCAACATGGCAAAACCGTGCCTCCACTATAAATACAAAAATTAGCTGGGCATGGTGGCACATGCCTGTAGTCACAGGTACTCAGAAGACTGAAGTGGGAGAATGGCTTAAACCTGCGAGGCAGAGGTTGCAGTGAGCCAAGGTTGCACCACTGCACACTCCAGCCTGGGTGACAGAATGAGACTCTGTCGCAAAAAGAAAAAAAAAGTGTTTTGTGTAATGCTATATATATGTATATATATGGAGAGAGAGAGGATATTACTCATTACTATATATATGTATACATATATACACATATATACGCATATATACACATATATACACATATATACACATATATACACACATATATACATATACACATATATGTATATATACACATATATGTATATATGTATATACATACACACGTATATATGTATATATGTATATATATGTGTATACATATACACATATATATGTGTATATGTATATATGGAGAGAGGAGATTTTGTCTTTAAAAATAAGATAACAATACTCAAGAAACTGCTTCTCTGCAGAACCTTTAAGCCAAGGATACTGGATTTGTGTTTGTATTGGAATGTACTTTTCCGTGGAAAAGGCTGAGTAGATGGGTACTTCAAAAATAACATCAGGCCTACAGGCTGCTGAAAGTATACCTATTCAAGGATTCTGTCTAAGTCTTTAATGCTTTGAATGTGAACTGCATACTTGGTCATTCATTTGGAGGCTTCTGTCAAGTTTTTGTTCTGAAGTCATCAGATCGAGGTTGAGTTTCCTAATGCTGTTTTCTTCCTTAAATGGTCCCTTTCAGTTGTTTCTAATAGAAGATGGCCTTTTCCAAAATGACTTAATCCCTAGAAGGGATACTTCAAGGAAGTTGAGTTTTGCTACACCACTTGCCCTATATCTTTGCTGGCACCTTAACACATTCCCTCTTTTGTTTATGTTTTCTTTCTTATCCTAATGAAGACAGTAATACTAATATGTTATATTTATACATTGTTTTATGGTTTATAATTTTCCATTTATTTGAAAATTTTAAAAATCACTTTTTTCTTTTTTGCCTTCAAATAAAATCTTACTTGAAAGTTGATAAGGTTTGGCTGTGTTCCCACCCAAATCTCATTTCGATTTGTAGTTTCCATAATTCCCATGTGTTGTGGGAAGGAGCTGATGGAAGATAATTGAATCATGGGGTGGTTTCCCCCATACTGTTCTCATGGTAGTGAATAAGTCTCATGAAATCTGATGGTTTTATAAGGGGAAACCCCTTTTGCTTGGCTCTCTCATTCTCTCTTGTCTGCTGCCATGTAAGATGTGCCTTTCACCTTCCATCATGATTGTGAGGCCTCCCTAGCCACGTGGAACTGTGAGTCCATTAAAACTCTTTTTCCTTATAAATGACCCAGTCTCAGGTATGTCTTTATCAGGAGTATAAAAACAGACAAATACAGAAGCATAAAATGAATGAATGGATTAAAGAGCCAAGATGCTCAGATTAAAGAGCTGAAATGCTCAGGTTAGCATGTGTGTATGGTAGAGTGTGGGAAGGAAATTATGTCTCAGTGGACTAAGGGCTCTGCTACTTTGAGTTGCATACATCAAACTTCATAGTTGATACATCAAACGTGTACTATTACCACAACACTTTAAACTACATAGGGCAGGCATTTTTAGTTCAAGTTTTTCAGGCAACTGAATTTAAGCAATTTGTCTAAACTTCTTTTTTATTATACTTTAGGTTCTGGGGTACATGTGCAGATTCTGCAGGATTGTTACATAGGTATACACATGCCATGGTGGTTGCTGCATCCATCCCCCTGTCATCTACATTAGGTATTTCTTTTAGTGTTATCCCTCCCCAATCCTCCCACCCCCTGCTATCCCTCCCCTAGCTGCCCCACCCCGCAACAGGCTCCAGTGTATAATGTTCCCCACTCTGTGTCCATGTGTTCTCATTGTTCAACACTGACCTATGAGTGAGAACATGCGGTGTTTGGTTTCTGTTTTTGTGACAGTTTAGTGAGAATGATGGTTTCCGGCTTCAACCATGTCCCTGCAAAGGACATGAACTCATCTTTTTTATGGCTGCATAGTATTCCATGGTGTATATGTGCCACATTTTTTTAATTCAGTCTATCACTGAAAGGCATTTGGGTTGGTTCCAAGTCTTTGGTATTGTAAACAGTGCCACAATGAACATACATGTGCATGTGTCTTTATAATAGAACCATTTATAATCCTTTGGGTATATACCCAGTAATGGTCATACTGGGTCAAATGGTATTTCTATTTCTAGATCCTTGAGGAATTGTCACACTGTCTTCCACAATGGTTGGACTAATTTACACTCCCACCAACAGTGTAAAAGTGTTCCTATTTTTCCACATCCTCTCCAGCATCTATTGTCTCCAGATTTTTAAATGATCACCATTCTGGAAAAGGCTGCTCTATGTAGCTTCAGTGTCTAGTTTGTTGATCTTTTCAAAAAACCAGCTCCTGGATTTTTTGATTATTTGTAGGGGATTTTTTTGTGTGTGTGTCTCTATCTCCCTCAGTTCTGCTCTGATCTTAGTTATTTCTTTCTTCTGCTAGCTTTAGAATTTGTTCGATCTTGCTCCTCTAGTTCTTTTAATTGTAATGTTAGGGTGTCGATTTTAGATCTTTCCTCACTTCACATGTGGACATTTAGTGCTATAAATTTCCCTCTAGACACTGCTTTAAATGTGTCTCAGAGATTCTGGTATGTTGTGTCTTTGTTCTCATTGGTTTCAAAGAACATCTTTATTTCTGCCTTCATTTCATTATTTATCCAGTAGTCACTCAGAAGCAGGTTGTTCAGTTTCCATGTAGTTGTGTGCTTTTGAGTGAGTTTCTTAATCCTGAGTTCTAGTTTGATTGCACTATGGTCTGAGAGACTGTTATGATTTCTGTTCTTTTTCTTTGCTGAAGAGTGATTTACTTCCGATTATGTGGTCAATTTTAGAGTAAGTGCAATGTGGTGCTGAGAAGAATGTATATTCTGTGGATTTGGGGTGGAGAGTTCTATAGATGTCTACTAGGTCCACTTGGTCCAGATCTGAGTTCAAGTCCTGGATATCCCTTTAATTTTCTGTCTCATCGATCTGTCTAATATTGACAGTGGAGTGTTAAAGTCTACCACTATTACTGTGTGGGAGTCTAAATCTCTTTGTAGGTCATTAAGAACTTGCTTTATGTACCTGGGTGCTCCTGTATTGGGTGCATATATATTTATGATAGTAAGCTCTTCTTGTTGCATTGATCCCTTACCATTATGTAATGCCCTTCTTTGTCTCTTTTGATCTTTGTTGGTTTAAAGTCTATTTTGTCAGAGACTAGGATTGCAACCCCTGCTTTTTTTTGCTCTCCATTTGCTTGGTAAATCTTCCTCCATCCCCTTATTTTGAGCCCATGTGATGGGTCTCCTGAATACAGCATACCAATGGGTCTTGACTCTTTATCCAATTTGCCAGTCTGTGTCTTTTGATTGGGGCATTTAGCCCATTTAAATTTAAGGTTAATATTGTTATGTGTGAATTTGATCCTGCCATTTTGATGCTAGCTGAGTGTTTTGTCCATTGGTTGATGTAGTTTCTTCATTGTGTCAATGGTATTTACAGTTTGGTATGTTTTTGCACTGTCTGGAACTGACTATTCCTTTCCATGTTTAGTGCTTTCTTCAGGAGCTCTTTTAAGTCAGGCCTGGCGGTGACATAATATCTCAGTAATTGCTTGTCCATAAAGGATTTTATTTCTCCTTCACTTACAAAGCTTATTTTAGTTGGATATGAAATTCTGAGTTGAAAATTCTTTCCTTTAAGGATGTTGAATATTGGCCCCCACTCTCTTCTGGCTTGCAGAGTTTCTGCGGAGAGATCCGCTGTGAGTCTGATGGGCTTCCCTTTGTGGGTAACCCGACCTTTCTCTCTGGCTGACTTTAGCATTTTTTCCTTCATTTCAACCCTGGTGAATCTGACTATTATGTGCCTTGGGGTTGCTCTTCTTGAGGAATATCTTTGCGGTGTTCTCTGTACTTCCTGAATTTGAATGTTGGCCTGCCTTGCTACGTTGGTAAAGTTCTCCTGGATAATATCCTGAAGAGTGTTTTCCACCTTGTTTTCATTCTCCCTGTCACATTTAGGTACACTGATCAAATGTAGATTTGGTCTTTTCACATAATCCCATATTTCCTGGAGGCCTTATTTATTTTTCACTCTTTTTTCTCTAACCTTGCCTTCTCATTTTATTTTGTTGAAGTGATCTTCAATCTCTTATATCCTTTCTTCCGCTTGATCGATTTGGCTATTGAAACTTGTGTCTGCTTTGTGAAGTTCTCCTGCTGTGTTTTTTAGTTCTATCAAGTCGTTTATGTTCTTCTCTAACCTGGTTATTTTAGTTAGCATTTTGTCTAACCTTTTTTCAAGGTTTTTAGTTTCTTTGCACTGGGTTAGAACATGCTCCTTTAGCTCAGAGAAGTCTGTTATTACCTACCCTTTGATGCCTGCTTCTGTCAATTTGTCAAATTCATTCTCCCTCCTGTTTTGTCCCCTTGCTCGTGATCCCTTGGAGGAGAAGAGGCTTTCTGGTCTTTGGCAATTTCAGCATTTTTGTACTGGTTTCTTCCCATCTTCGTGGACTTATCTACCTCTGGTCTTTGAAGTTGGTGACTCTCAGATGGGGTCTCTGAGTGGATGTCCTTTCTGTTGATGTTGAAGCTATTTCTTTCTGTTTTTTAGTTTTCCTTCTAACAGGCCCCTCTCTGCCAGACTGCTGGAGGTCCACTCCAGACCCTGCTTGCCTGGGAATCACCTGCGGGGGCTGCAGAACAGCAAGGGTTGCTGCCTGTTCCTTCCTTTGGTAGCTTTGTCCCAGAAGGGTACCTGCCAGATGTCAGCCAGAGCTCTCCTGTATGAGGTGTCTCTTAGGATATACAGAGGTCAGGGAGCCACTTAAGGAGGCAGTCTGTCCCTTATCTGAGCTCAAGTGCCGTGCTGGGAGCTCCTTTTCTCCCTTCAGAGCAGCTGGGCAGGGACATTTAAGTCTGCCGAAGTGGAACTCACAACCACCCCTTTTCCCAGTTGCTCTGTCCCAGGAAGTTGGGGCTTTATTTATAAGTCCCTGATGGGCTACTGCCTTTTTTCAGAGATGCCCTGCACAGCAAGAAGGGAGTCTAGTCACAGATTGCCTGTAGAAGCCTTGCTGAGTAAACTTCCCTGCAATTTTGTTTACCCAGGCAAGGTTAGAATCACCTCAGTAATGGCAGATGCCCCTTCCCCACCAAGTTCAACTGTCCCAGGTCGAGCTCAGACTGCTATGCTGGCTGTGAGAATTTCAAGCCAGTGGGTTTCAGCTTGCTGGTCTTTGTGGGAGTGGGACCCACTAAGCCAGATCACTTGGCTCCCTACCTTCAGCCCCCTTTTTTCAGGGAAATGAGTGGTTCTGTCTCACTGGTGTTCCAGGTGCTGGCTAAAACGGCTGCCCAGTTTTATGCTGGAAACCCAAGGCACTGGAGTTTGTAGGCACTAGTGAGAATCTCCTGGTCTGCAGGTTGTAAAGACTGTGGGAAAAGTGCAGTATCTGAGCCAGAGTGCCAGAGTGTCCAGAAAAGTCCCTAATGGCTTCGTTTGTCTAGGAAGGGGAGTTCTCCGGCCCCTTGCACTTCCCAGGTAAGGCAAGAACATGCAAACTATCAATGAAATGAAAAGTTGGCTTTTTGAAAGGATAAGCAAAACTGAGCTAGATTAACCAAGAAATGAAGAGAGAAGATTCAAATGAGCACAGTTAGAATTGAAAATGGAGACATTACAATTACCACAGAAACACAAAAGATCATTCCAGACTACTATGAGCACCTATATGCCCGTAAACTAGAGAATCTAGGGGAAATGGAAACATTCTTAGAAATGTACAGTTCCCCCAGTTTGAATCTGGAAGGAGTAGAAATACTAAACAGACCAATAACAAGCAGAAAAGCAGCATTAGTTACACAATTTAATAACTGTTCACTAGAGTAACTTTTAAAAACTATTCGTGAAAAAAAGAGACCATCAACTCAGCAAACTACAAAGCATAAAACAGGGCAAAGGCACAGTCTGGTAATTGAGAAAGAGAATGAAGAATGTGAAGTTGTGGAAAAACAGAATAAATGAGACTCAGAGGGAAAATGGAAAAGGTACAGTTTTTCCAGTGAGATGATAATGGTGCTTGCGTTTTTCCTAGAGGTGTTTGAAAGTCTAATGAACAAAGTTTTAAAAGCATTCTGTCTTCTCATGTGCTGTTCAATATAACTTTCTGCAATGCCAGAAAGATTCTATATCCGAGCTATCCAATTTAAGAGTGCATTAGCCACATGTGGCTACTGAATGCTTGGAATGTAACTAATTTGACTGACAGAATGAGTTTTTAATTATATTTAATTTTAATTAATTCACATTTAAATAGCCACATGTAGCTAGTGCCTACCAGATTGGATAGTGCAGCTTCACACCTGATGGACTGAATATCCAAACCATGGCCACGCTATGGATAAAAACAGAACTCTGACCCATTACAGACAGCGACCTCCCTAGGAAAAAGCCCAGGAAACCAACCTACTCTAAGTCAGGTTTGCATGAAGTCAGACCTCTATCTCAGAACAATCCAGGGAGCCAATCACCCCTGTAACATTTGCAAAAAAGGACCAGGACTTCAATTATACCTGACAGCTCCCCTATTTTTTGTCACCACTTCTGATTTAGGACCAGCCAGAGAAAACCAAATATGCACCCCTAGCCAATTACATAACACGCTCGATGACGAGTTATCCTGCTCCAGGCCAGCAGTCTCTGATCACATGCTTGAAACCTCTTTTTTCTATTCCAAGCTTTTCCACTCCTTTGTCTGCCTCTGAGTCTCTGCCAAAACATAAGTGACAGTGGCTGTCTCCTTTGCTTGTTTCCATTTGGTTAATATTAATTTCCACATAGCGTTGATTTAGTTAGTGAATTCTATTTATGCCTGTATGTATTACTTAATTGTTTTGGCATGTGTTTGTCAGTGCTGTATTTTCATGGTATCTGAATCAGAAACCACTATGTCATAGGGATTTATATATATTTTTTAAATCGACAAAAACACAAGTTATCCTTACTATTTGGAGATATGTACATTCAGTAGTCCCCTGTATTTATTACATGTGATAAGTGTATAAAATAGGGTTGCTGGATTTAGCAAATAAAAATACAGGATACTCAGTTAAATTTGAATTTCAAGTAAACAATGCATTAATTTTTGGTGTATGTGAGTTATTTGTCCTATGTCTCATGAGTTATTTGTCCTATATGCCACTATTATGCCATTGAATTGATTTAATGTGTATCTAAAATTCAAACTTAACTTGGCCTCCTGTCTTTTATCTGGCTGCCTGGTAGAGGTGCTCCTCCCAAAGTGTGACTATGTCTTCAATAGCAGCTGTGGCTGTGGGTGTGCCCAATGTCTGCTTCTCATGAAGCCTCACTCTGGCCAGATTTTATGTAGGGCACATACCTCAGGAGGAAGAGTTGACAGAACCGGAAATGTTCCCAGACATTTTGCTTCACCACCATGCCTCTCTTTCCTTCAGCAAAGAGGAGATGTAGGAGAGGAAGGCAGAGCAGAGCACTGGTAAGCTTTGCATTTACTCCCAAGAGGCAGGGGTGCTGGAGTGCACAGAATCCCCTGGACATAGCGCTATGGTCCCTACGGCATCTGTACCCTGGTGGTGCAGTGCTGATGTGAGGACTCTGAGGGATATTCTGCAGCCTCTGTAGTCCTTCCAGGGACCCAGATATGCAGTTGATCTTGTTGAATGTGGATAGGCTTCCATATCTGCCTTGTCTCCTTGATCCTGGCTCAGTGCAACTGCAGAGCTCACTGTTTTAAATTTAATTTTAATGAGATTTTACTGTGTGCCAGGTATTGCTCTAATTGCTAGGAATTTTGCTGAGAATAAGACAGATAAGATCCCTACCACTAGAGATTTTATATTCTAGTCTGAGAGGAAGACAATATATGAATAACAAGTAAATGATTATATAGGTATCTGCTAATAATAAATAATATGAATAAAACATTAGCAGGGTAAGTGAAAATAAATAACTTACATTTGAATAAACTCAAATGTCAATTCTTCCTCCAAATCATCAAAATGACCTGCAGATAAAGCAAAACTGAGTTTATCACTACCACAGGAAGATGAGTACTACTTTGACAAAGTCTTAGGAGGGTCTTGGAGTGGAAGAGAAAACATAGGATATTACTGAGTTCTTGAAATCTAGTCTAAGACAGGTCTCTTAAATGTCAGGCCCGATTAAGGATGGACACAGAGAGGGTTGCATTTGAAAGAGAACTTTGAAGAGTAAACCATATTTGATGAGCCCAGATGAGCAATCTATTGATCTGAGCAAAGGGGCTTTACTTGAATGAAAGCTGGTGTTGTTTGGATAAATGGATATTGGGAAGTTCCTGAAAGAAACAATCACGTGATCTGCAACTTGATCTTCCTGAGCCAGCGTTTTCTGTAAGAATGATGTCCTGTTGATGCAGACAGTGAGCTGTGTGGTTGAGACACTTTGAGTGCTGGGGTCTATTTCAGTTGGTGTGGTTGGTGAAGGCCTCCTAGATGATGAAACTTTAGTCAAGGCCTGACTGTTGTGAAGGGTGAGCTATGGGCAGTTCTAGGAAATTTAGCATTCTATCCAGAGAGAAGAGCCAAGGCCAAGCTTCTGGCATGGGAAAGATTTTGAGGGTTAGAGGACCAGCAAGAGAAGCAGGATGGCTAGGAGCAAGGGAGAGGTTACTTGGAGATTAGTCAAGACCTTCCCAACCCTAGGAGGGAGTTTGGATTGAATTCTAAGGGATATGGAAAGTCATCGACGGTTCTGAAAAGAAGAGTTACCTGATTTGCAGGGTTAAAGGACCACTTTGGCAGGAAGACCAGTTAGGAGGCTTTTGTAGTGGTCCAGGGGAGGGCAGCTGGCTTGGTCTTTGGTCATAGCGATGGAGGTGATGAGAAATCAGTGATGTCCTAGGAGTTATCCTTGACTCCACTTTTCCCTAACATCTCACATTCAAGCTATCTACCTTCAAAATATAAGTCCTAGTATTTTGAACTGAATAACTGGTTGAAAAGCTATTCCATGTTGTTATGGACTGCATGTATTCTTTCAAAATTCATATGTTGAAGCCTATATCCCAGTGTGACTGTATTTGGATACAAGGCCTCCAGGAAGGTAATTAATGATATGTGGGGACACAGGATAGGATTCTAGTTCAGTAGGACTGGTGTCCTTATAAGAAAATGAAGGGACACCAGAGATCTCTTTCTTTCCATCCATAGACTAAGGAAAGGATATATGAAGATACAACCAGAGGCAGCCAACTATATACCTGCAAGACAGCCCTGAAAGCAACCCTGATGTCACCTAGATCTTGACTTCTGGCCTCTGGAACTGTGAAAAAATGAATTTCCATTGTTTAAGCCTTGCAGTCTGTGGTATTGCGTTATGGCATCTCTAGCAAATTAATATGCCATGTAATAGTATATCGAAAACTGTGGAAAGAGTAGATTTGGGCAGGGTGGGAGAGTGGGGCAAAAATAAACAATTCTCCTTGTGGAAATGGTTGTGGGTTATATGAGTTTTAAAATTGGAGTAAAGGATGTTGAAATATAAAGGAGAGAGTCAGTATTGTGTGGCTTTGAGACTTGAATTTTTCTTTTCTTTCCTAAATGTCCGACCTTACCACTGCTAGCCTCCTTCATTCCTGCCTTCTTGAATAACTATTTCTATTATGCCATTTCTCTTCTTCCTGCTGAACACTACTTTCTGTGAAGGATTAGCTGTGATGTGGTATAAAACTCTTTGGACTTAGTGTTAAGTACTCTGGGTTCAGGTCCCATCTCTAACACTTAGCATCTCTATAGCCAGGGAGTCTTGAGTAACAGATTCACCTAACTTCGCTGGCATCAACCTCCTCACCTGAAATATGAATAAAGATATTTACCTTACAGGCTTATTATAAAATCACAACTATCCATGAGAAAAAAAAAGAATGTAAAAGCATTTTATAAAGTGAACATAGCAATAAAAATGTATGTGTTAATTGACAGTATTCAACATTTTAGTGTGGTGAGTTAATTCCCTAGGAGTGATTGCATATAAACTGTAGAGAAAATACTTGACCCATTAAAGACACATCTAGTGTTAATGATGCAAGGGAATTTCTGTCTATTCTACTTCCCCAAATCTCTTCATATAAATGAGTGACCAATCTATCTACCAATGAAATCAGTTCCATCCTCAGTTTTCTGTGGAGTGAATCTGTTGCAGGACAGATGGATTCCAAAACTGGGGCTTAATCTGGGATGGTCCCTGGCTTTACCCAGGAAGAATTTAAAGGCAAGCTGGTGGTGTTAGTAATCTTTTTTGAACAGTATTGCTTCTTGTAGAGCAGTGCTAATCATAGGCAGTGCATCCAGATTTATCAATGTATGGGCCCTTACCAACTGTATTTACACTCACTTAAACCCACTTTCAGTTATTTGCAAATTAAGAGGCAGGTCAATGCAAGTTGAAAGGTAGGTTATTTGGAACTTTCTAAGAAAGGGACGGTAACTTAGGGGTTGTTGCCATGGAAAGAGGGGGTAACTTCTGGGTTGCTGTCATGGCATTTGTAAATAGTCTTGGTGCTGGTGATAGTGTCTTATGCTAACGAGCAATGAGGGCAGCTAGATATTGCTTTCATTGCCATCTGCTGGTTCCTACTGGTTTCTTCACTTTATCCTGTGTGGACCAGATCTTGATTTGGTTAGCACAGTTGTGATCAGAAAACCAGTCCTGCCGATCTCCTACCTCAGATCTATTTCTGTTTATGAAGCAGACTGCCTTGCTCTAGAAGATATAATACAGACTATAATATAGAATTAGAGATTTGTAAGATGTTAAAGAATCCTTAGATATATTGTCCAGGGATGGCAAAGTTGCAAATTAAATTACTACTATCCTATCCTTTGGCCAGGAAAGACATTACTTATCTATCAGAGCACATTTTTCTACTAAGCCCTCAATAGCCTCAAAATTGTTTTCTTTATGGCACACAGCCTCTACCATTTAGTTTCAGCAGGAAAATTTTATTTGCCATCTGTGATTCCTTTCATTATACAGATGGAGAAACTGAGACCTTGAAAGGTAATCTGTCTAACAGCATGCTTAATGATTTCAGTGAATGCCAAAAATATCTAAGCAGGAAGCTGCCTTTCTATTTATGTAAAATGAATGTATTTGCTATAAATGTATGTATACCTCTTGCCACCTTACCACACATATATACATGATTGTTCATTTGAAATCCTTTTTTCTGATTGAAGATACCCCTAAGGAGGCTGGAGACACCAACAAATCTTCCTTGACCAACATTGGCAGTATTGAAACACTGCTTTCTGAGAGAGATGACTTTTGTTTTTTGCTTAATTTTTAAATGACTAAAATAAAAGTAAAAACAGGAATTACTAGATGCCTGCAGGTTGTTGTTTGCTTACTGTTTTACAGCCAAGCTCTGCCATTCTTAAATCTCTTTTAACTCTTAAAAAGGCAAGCAGAGAGGTTTCTTCTCCTTTGATCATCGTAAGGGCAGTGATACATTAAAGGATACTAAGATGTCTCAAGACTGCCAAAATATAACACTAATGACTGTGTGCTCTCTGAACACATTCTTCCTATAATATCTTCCCTTGACAGACATAATTACTTGAATCATCCAGAGGGGCTTCTTAATGAAACTTTCTGTTTGTGGCAACTTTTGTTTCATTTAATTAGCTGTCTGCATGAGCAGTACATGAAAGCATTTGTTTTCCTACACAGGAAAGGATAATGCCAATCCATTTCTAAGGGTGAGCTAAATTGAAGGTGCCCATATTAGAAGAATCACTTTCCATTTGAATTAAGCCAGCCTGCAATATTGAAGCCCCTATATTACAACACTCTTGATGCCATCTAACCTCAACCCTATGTATGTACAAATATTTCATTAGGTTACTCCTATAACAGGCGTTAAAATAGGACTTGTCCTATCTTTCAATTGAGGCCAAAGATACTAGATGCCAACTTCTAAAATAAACTGTAAGTCAGGTCACTGAATAACTCTCAAGCCACACGATCTTTTTAGATCCAAGATCTAAAAAGTGGCTAGTTATTGGGCATGATAAGTAGAATTGGAGAGGATTTCTTTGGAGTGATCTATCTTGTTAAGTTCAACCTGTGAAAAGAGAGAGTGTGCATAAAGGGGGCAATTGCCTCCTAATCCCAAGTCTGATGGAGAAACCCCAATGGGATCATGCTGAGAACTTGGTATGGAATCTCTATAGGTTTTAACTCAGATAAGTGGGACTTGGCTCATGCCTGAGAAATCTGCAGTAGCCTGTTGTTTGGAGGTGAACTGTCTGTGAAAGCACTGCCTTCCTTCCAGCTGCAGACCAGAGGGCATGATTTCTAAGGACCAGCTGCGGGAATCAACTAGTAATGTCAACCTTAAATCATTTTTAAAAGTGATTGTCTTAGAGGGACTTTCAGTTACAGTAGCATGAAAACAGTGGTGAACCCTTTTAGCCAAACTGAACAAAGTTGTGAAAAGAATAAAACACTTCCAGCCACTGGACCATAGAGCTCAGAATGTGTAGAACATCATTTGAGAAGAATGTATTCTTAAAAATCTGGAGTGCTTTGGGAAGGAAAGGCAGACATTTATGCTCTTTTTCTTGGGCTGCTCCCATCCTCCCTCCTGCCCCAACACAGTTGACAAGAAGTATAATTTTACCAGTGTGGGGCTGTCTACAAAACCCAGCAGCTTTATTGCCAGAGGGGACAGAATCGACTTGAGGAAAAAGACAAAACCCCATAGCTATGTCAGTTAAAAGTGAAGAACTTGCTACAAAATAAATGGGGAAGACCTGTGGCTTTGCTTGTCCAGGTTTGTGGTCCTGGTTAGGGTAAGTGGTGAACCAGTAAAAATTTAACAAGAAGGTCTTGAAAGAGAAGGAGCTATTAAAGTCCTAAGATATACTTTTCATATATCATTGTCCTACTGGGAAACACATTTAGCTTTATCCTAGCATCAAGTATAATTAAGGGAAACTTGAAAACTTGCTGCAACTTGGAATGTACTTCCCAGCCCAAATACAGATCAATGAACAGAAGAAGGAAAACTTATGGGCTTGAGGGGTTTAGACACAACCTCACTCTACATTGCTGGCTGATTACTAAACTGTGCAGTTATAGGAGTGACACCTAGGAAGCCAGGCTAAAATAGAAAAATAAAAAGAAAAGAAAACAGACAGGAGACATCCGTAGGTGCATATTATTGGGGAGACAGACACTGGAGTTTATGTCCAAGCAAATTATTTTAAAAGTAACACTTGGAAAAATAAAACAGAATCTATAGTTGCTATGATTATAAGACATGCACAGAAACAGAGAACTGTGACTGATACTAAAATAAAACCCAAAACCCAGTTTATAAAAACAGACTCAGAGTAGGTCCAAGTGTAAGCTTTAGTAGAAAAATACTTCAAGGTATCTCATAGATATGCTCAAAGACATAAAGAAAAATACTATGACAATGACTCAATAAATAGGAACCTCATGAGAGAAATAGAGGCTCTAAAAAAGAGCCAACTAAACATTCGACAGTTAAAAATATCAATAACTGAAACAAGATATTCACTAGATGGACACAAGAGCACATTTGAGATGGCAAAAGAAATAACAGTAAACTTGAAGTTGCATAAATCTGAAGAACAGAGGGAAGAAAGAGAGGACAAATTAACAGAGTATTAGAGTCCTGTGGGGCAACATCAAGTGTATCTATATGTATACAATAGGTCTCATTAAAAGAGAGGAAATAAAGAAAAAATGTTTTAAGAAATAATGGTGGCCAGGCACCGTGACTCATGCCTGTAATCTCAGCACTTTGGAAGACCAAGGCAGGCAGATTACTTGAGCCCAGGAGTTTGAGACCAGCCTGGGCAACATGGTGAAACTCTGTCTCTACCAAAAAAAAAGAAAGAAAGAAAGAAAAAATAAATTTTGCAAAATTAGGCAGGTATAGTGGCATGTGCCTGTAGTCCCAGCTACTCAGGAAGCTGAGGTGGGAGGATTGCTTGAGCCTTGGAGGTGGAGATTGTAGTGAGCCAAGATTGTGCCAATTCACTCCAGCCTGAGAGACAAAGTCAGACCCTGTCTCAAAAAAAAAAAAAAAAGAAAAAAAGAAAAAGAAAGAAAAAGCAAATGTCTGGAAACTTCTCAGACTTAATGAAGACAACTTACAAATCTTAGAAGCTTAAAAAATACCAAGTAAAATAAACACAAAAGACCTACTTCTAAACATCATAGTGAAATTGATGAATGTTAAAAACAAAGAGAAAATATTGAAAACAGCAAGAAAAAAGTGACTTATTACATATAAGGGAATGACAAACAATGAATGATTGACTTTTTCTCCAAAACAATGAGGTCCAGAAGGCAGTGGAATAATGCATTCAAAGTGCTGAATGTAGCAAAACAATTCACTGAAGATCTGATACCCAATGATGTATTCAGTGATGTATTTTCTTCCTGTTCATTCTTCTTTTTTAAAATTGAAGGTGAAACAAAGGCATTCCAAGATAAACAAAAACTGAGGGAATTTGTTGCTGGCAGATCTGCCCTACTTGAAGTACTTAAGAAACTCAGGCTGAAAGAGCTGATACTGGACAGTGACTGAAATCCATAGGAAGAAATTAAATATGCAAGTGTATATAAGTATATATGTATAAAACATATACATACATATTTATTACATATAAACACACATATGTGGTTGTATATACATGGACAGACATACCCACACATTTTCTCTCTCTGTTCTTCTCTAAAGATAACTCTGGCCTGCCAGGTAAGGGGCCAAGCAACAAAAAGCAGGGACAGAAACTCAGAGTGAATTGGGGGGTTAGCTAGAGGAGATGACTCTGTGAATCAAGATAATTGCTGTCAGAGGGTCTCAGAACTGGAATCCTTAACAAAGGCACAAAAGAACACTTGGAGAAAAGAATCAGCTGTAAATATTTGCTAGATTCAGAGGGCATGCCGGCAAGTAGCAGTAGTCAAGAATTTTCTAGTCCCCCTTACCTCTCCTCCCACCCTCTGCTTCCATTCTGGCAAAGTCTGAAATAGCAGTTGGTTCAGTGGGGAGAAGAAACCACCCTCCTTCCCAAGTGGCAGGCAGCCTACATATACCTGCCCCTAACCTAGGGTGAGAGGGCTTATCTTCCAAGCTGGATTGAATTGTGGGTTAATGTTGAACCAGATATTTTTTATTACTGAGTTGTTTGTAAATTAAAGGATCTAAAGAACTTTTTGCTACCTTAAAAAGGCCAGAGGGGAAGTTGAGAACTCAGTCATCTAGGAACAGAAGACGTTCTACCCTCTGCCCCTACCCAGCAAGGCTAAAGGGCAGTGGGAGCCAAAAGAAAAGTTCCTTTTATGAACTCATCCCATTCTTCCTGCATGTTACATGTCCAGTACACTTCCCTGTCCTTCACCATCATTGAGATTTCTAGTCCCTTAATTCTTTTTTTTTCTCCTTGCTTGTTCTTTTTATGATTTAACATTCTTCCCTCTTCAGAGCAGAGAACGATCTTCACAATTTGTTACTTCAATCAATTCTTCTCTATGTTTTCAATGGTTTCCTCCATTTTTCTACCACACAAATCTTGTAATCATTGTAATCTAACTGGTTTTCTTTCTCCTTCTACACATGAATTAATGGATAGTAGAGGAAATAACACACCTGGATTCTTGGTACCAGGATCATTACAATGGTCTTCAGCTTCAGATGGGCCATTTAAACTACTCAGCAAGACCCTTGTCTGCCTGTGATCAGTTTCCTCTGCCATTCACCCAGAGGTATCATGGATTTTAACTGCTCTGATCAAGTTCCTCATTCCCCCCCTGCAATTTTTTCTCTTGGCTGCTGAGGCTTTTGTTCACATCCCAAAGATAATTGAAGTCGAAGTGGGATGAACTCCAGGCTCACTCACATGTTCACTTCTTCCTCTGTAGCCTTAGAGAAAAAAACTTCGATTTATTTCTATATTTATTCCTCTTTGGTATTTTTAAACTTTTCCTCTTCACTGACTTCTCAACACCTTGTGAACATGAGAAAGCCGTTCTCATTGTAAATGAACTCCTCTGCTAGGCCTCTGTATTTCTTCAGCCAAAGCCCTGTATCAGGGCACCCCATTACAACCAAGAATATTGAAAAAGTCATCTGTACTTTCTACCTTCATTTTTTCAGAGCCCATCAACCCCTCACATTCCTAGAAATGGATGTTCACACCTTCTAATTGACAGACACAATGCTGTTTTATCATCTGCTCTGTGAGATTTGATAATGTTGATGGCCCCTTCCTCCTGTAGACCGTTTCCTCCTTTGGCTTCTAGGATACCCTTTGCATTAGTCCATTTTCATGCTGCTGATAAAGACATATCCAAGACTGGGCAATTTACAAAAGAAAGAGGTTTAATGTACTTACAGTTCCAAGTGGCCGAGGAGGCCTCACAACCATGGTGGAAGGCAAGGAGAGGAACAAGTCACATCTTACATGGATGGCAGCAGGAAAACAGAGAGAGAGAGATTGGGAGAGAGAGAGCTTGTGCAAGGGAACTCCTCTTCATAAAACCATCAGATCTCATGAAACTTATTCACTATCATGAGAACAGCATAGGAAAGACCTGCCCCATGATTCAATTACCTCCCACTGGTGCCTTCAATGACACACGGGAATTGTGTGAGTTACAATTCAAGATGAGATCTGGGTGGGGACCCAGCCAAATCATATCACCCTTCTCCCCTAGATATCTTTTCTGATATTTTCTTTCTGTTTATTTCTGAGCATTTTGTCTTCACATTTTGATCCTTTTACTCTATATTTTCTCCATAAATGATATCACCTGATCTCAAAGTTTTAACTGCAGACCCATAATAATCTGGACCTCTGTGTGTTCAAGACCTTGGAAATCTTCACTCAGATTTCCATTCTACTAGCACCACATACACAATGTGTCTAACACTCCTTATCTCATCCTAGCACACATGCATATAAGCAGATAGACAAATGTCTTGCCTACCTTGGTGAATGGCATCATCTATCATTTTGCTATCCAAGGCAGGCACCTGACATGAACTCTCCCCTGTCTAATTTACTTCTCCTTGCTCTACCCATATTCAGTTGATTTCTAAATCGTGTAAATGTTAACATCTTGATGTCTAGCCCACACTGTCAAATCCCTTCTGTTATAGTCTCAGTCTTGGCCCTCAAAACCTTCATGGACAATTGGTATACTCTATTTGTTTCCACAACTCTGCCAGGCCAAATGTTTTTGTATGCCCTTTCCTGATGAAATAGCTTTAATTCCTATGGCTTTCACGTTAAAGCTTCATTTCTCACCAGGCTGGTAAAGTCTTTCATGATGTCATCTTTATGCCCCTCCTCAAAGTTACCTCTTCAGACACTGCCTTGCTTCTTTTCTTCTCAATACTACCCAGCTCTTTTTATCGTCATCAAACTGCTTTTCCTCAAATATATGGTGTGTTTCATGCTTCTGACCCTTTGTGCATGCTGTCTCCACTGCTTCTATGACTTTTCCCTACTCACTGCTCACTTTTAAAGTCTCAGGATGTTCTCTTCTCTAGCAGAACTCTTTTTTTTTTTTTTTAGAAACAGAATTTTGCTCTTATGCCCAGGCTGGAGTGAAGTGGTATGATCCCGGCTCACTGCAACCTCTGCCCCCAGAGTTCAAGTGATTTTCCTGCCTCAGCCTCCAGAGTAGCTGGGATTACAGGTACCCTCCACCATGCCCAGCTAATTATTGTATTTTTAGTAGAGACGGGGTTTCGCCATGTTGGCCAGCCTGGTCTTGAACTCCCGACCTCAGGCAATCCACCTGCCTCAGCCTCCCAAAGTACTGGGATTACAGGCATGAGTCACCATGCCAGGCCAGCAGAACTCTTTTCTACCTCCTTTTCCCTTACTTATTCTGTTGACTTCATTGTGTCAACTTGGGATTCAGTTGGCCTTTCTGTAAGGTTCCTGGGGGCAGAACCTTGTCTTGTTCTTTGCTGTATACACAGCACAGAGCACAGTACCTGCCACTTAGTAGGTGCTCAATCAATATTTCTTCAGTATAATTGAATTAACGGTCTAGGTAGCAAACTTCCTTCTCCTCTTATCAGCCTTATTCACTCAGGTTTTGTGTGGGTGTCAGGACTGACAGCCTGCCTTTCAACAGGCCCCAAGTTTCATCTCTTGACAAAACTGGGAAAGGAGCCAGGCTGCAGGTGGGTTTCTAGATCTTTCTTTGGGTCTCTGTGCTGAGACCCTCCAGTGAGTACTGAGGCATCAGTTCAAGTGAGAGAGGTGACACCCTGTGATTGCTTCTTCTACTTATTCATGTATTTTAAAAACAAATAATCAAGAATTCTGGAACGCATGGTCTTCAATTCCAGTCACTATTCTCATGCGATGCAGGTCATCTGAGGTTCTTAAACTAATTGGGAAATGTAACTAAATGTCCAGTACAGTGTCTTCATTTTCTTCAGAGAAACCAAAACACATGAGATTAAATGACTTGCCAAAGGAGATCTCTTAGCTGTTGGTGAAATAGAAAGAAATGCTTATTTTTCTTCTATGCAATCCTGGACCCCATCTCCATATCTTTTTAAAGAGAATGGGAAAATGAAATTGGGTATTATGGAAAGTCTTTTTTCAAATTTCTAGTGTTTTAGAGTTATTTTTATTTTACTTTATTAACTGTCTTGTCACCCAAAGGGTACTGGTTGACCACCCTTTGTAGAAGACATACTGCTACACTTGAGACTTGAACTCAACTAGATTTTGCCTTAAATCTGATCCTGGCTCTTAGTGGCTGTGTAATCTTAGACCAATCACTTAACTCCCCTAAGTCTCAGCTTCTCATCAGTTGAACTCATTTGGAGGGAGTATAAAAAGATATGATTGGCTTTGACTCCAAAGATTTGTTCTTTAACTGGACACATGTGCATAATAATCTCCAGACTAACAGTGCCACAGCATAAAGAAAACTTTTCCAGGCTGTAGTTCCATGTTAGAAGTATGTTTGAGTGCAGGAGAAGGGGATGAGTCAGAACAGTGACCAAAGTCTCACACTGAAAGTTCAGCTAAAACCTAAAACATTGCAACTTTTGATAAAGGAACCATTAATTTTGTTTTAACAGATTCAAATTGTCTTTTTGGTTCAGCAGTGATAGAAGAAATTACCCTCTTTAACTAAATCTCTTCCTGTCTTCACCTGCTTTTCTCCATCGGCTCTCGCTGTGGTGGCTGTTCTCCCGTAACCTATGTCTTTTGTTTGGTGTTTATTTTTCACAAACTATTAGCCTGTCATGCAGGCTTATTTTCTACCAGCTACTTCTGTAGAACCTGGAAAGCTTGTTGGTCTAATTGATAAAGTTACATCCCAAAGCTCCATAATTCTAGAGATCTAATTCTGGGACAGAAAATCCCTGGCTAGCTGACTTAAGGAAAAGATGCCATTTGTTATTATTTTGTTCCACCTCACTCTCTTTGTAGATTTGACATAAGTATACCCTAAAGAAGGGCTGACGGATACTCTCAGTATTGACAATTCAAGATAGTTTATATATTTAATGCATATTAATAAAACTGTATCCTTCTTGTTTTTTCATATATTTCTTGCTTGTCCTGCCATGACTGTGAAAACTGTCACACACACATTCTATAATCACAACACAGACAGTGCTGATGAGGAAAGACTGCTGAGCAAAGCACCTGAGCTTCCCTGGCACGATTTGTTCTGTCTCTGGCCCTGGCATCCACCCCAGACATCAAGGGCCAAATCAAAAAGACTCAGTTCAGGAAGCAAATGTTTACCTTTATTTGAGGCAGAGTATATCAAAGCCCTGCACTGTTTCCTTTTAGTACTGGAAATCAGATAAGTTGGAAGGGATTACCCAGAGTGCTAACCCCTCTGTCAGCCCAGGTTGAGTCAAGCAGAAGCCTGACAAAGGGCAGTCGATGGCACTCTTACTTTCATTGTAGAGTGGCTTGTTGAGAGGCTTGGAATTCAAACCAAGTCACGGAAAGTTCTTTCTAATTGCTGATATCTTCCAGCATTAGAAAGAAACAGGCTGGAATCTTCAGGTCATATTTGGAAGAAAGTGCTGAAGTTAAACTGTCAGCTTTGATGCCAAATTATTGTTTTGCCTTCTGGATTATGACTAAGAAAAATGTATGGGAACCCACTTGATCATGATTTTCAGGAATTTCTCTTCAGTTGCCTAGTAACCCCTTATAGGCTCGGTTCATTGACCTTAGAATTGGTGATGAGGTTTATCAAATATTTTTAGTAACGATTTTGTAAAAGTCTTTAATGATAGCCAATTAAGACATATTAATCTTAGGTAAAAGATTTGGAATGATGTACCATGGAATTCAGGAACATAGAAATAATAAAGCAGAAATCATGGGATTTAGGGGAAAAATGGTGAAGGGATGATCTGCTTAGAAGCAAATTGTTTGAAATGGGACAAAAAAAATCTCCCAGAATTCAAGGCCCCTGACAGGGCCAAAGACAACTAAAATAGGAAATATTGATTGAAGTAGTTACTGGTTAGCCTTGGGACATTTCTCAAGTACATTTATTTCTGTGATCCAATGCTGTCAGAAACACGGAGGACAGTGAGATGTGTCTGTGATCATTCATGAGATGACTTAAAATTATCTCTTTAATTAGTGATGACAATTGGCTGGCTAGTTTAGGGCCTCAGTGGACTGGATTAGATTAGGTCTGCCAGGGAAGGTATTCGGTGACCCAGCACATGGGAGAAAGTTCTCGCATCTCATCAGAGCTGCAGGGAGTGGAAACTCTCTGCCTGAGATAGCTGAAAAACACCCTTTTGATTTTGAGAAGACAAATTTTAAAAGTGGGGATGATTGAAACAATGTGTTTTAGGAGAAAAAGACGTAAAGGAAATTGACTTCACAGAGAGCAAAGACCTTCGTCATATTAAAGAGACAGAAATGTAAAACGATGTGTGTGACTCTCCCAGAAGAACAGATAATGTGCTTTTGAGTAGAATAAGGTACTGTGTTTTCCACATCCTACATTTTCTCCCAGGATTCCAGGCTGCAGGTGGAGGAGCTCCAAGCCCAAACTGACAGTATCTAAGTGATACCTATAGCCTTTGACCTGTCTTTGAATTGCACATATAGCAATCACATTACAATGGCCCAGGAGAGGGCTTGATGACCTGAAAGCATAATCAAACTTTGGGAAGAGAATGGCCACATAGACACTTCCACATTCTCTATCTCTCTGGTGCCTTCCGTGGCCAAACCCAAACTCCTAAAACTCTTACCTCCCCAAAGCAGGGGTGTCAGAGGTTCTGGCAGGTGGTCATACTATTGAGTTTGGAAACCTTGGACATTCCATGTGTGATCCTGCTACTATGTTATCCAGAAGTTGAGTATCATAATCTGGGCCTATTAGCAACATTTTAACATATTTATTTGTTTATTAATTTTGTTATTTGCAAAAGTGAACTGACAGCACAGATGGCAAATACAGAATGCCCCCAAAATATTTAACTGCTTCTCACTATCTTTATACTCATCACTCTAGACCAGCTTACCATCAGTCCTCACCTGGATTATTGTGATTGTCTCTAATTGGGTCCTGCTTCTTCCCTTTGTCCCCTTTCAGTCTATTCTTCACAGATGGCGGATCTTGTGAAGACGTAATCCCAACGATGTCACTCCTCTGCTCAAGAGCCTGTAATGGCTCCTTACTTCATTCATTGTAAAAGCCAAAGTGTTTTCCATGGCCTCCGAGGGCTGGGATAGCCTAGTTCCTCACTAACTCTCTCTTCATCCCTTACTACTCTCCTCTGTACTGTCTCTACTTCAGACATAATGGCCTTCCCACTGTTGTTCAGACATTCCTAGCCTTTGCACTTGCTGGAATTCCTGCCTGGAATGGTCTCTCCCTGACATCCTCATTCCTTTCCTTCAGGTCATTCCCCAAAGTCACTTTTTAAGGGACTTCCTGTTATTCTCTCTAAAATTTCACCCTATCCCCAACACATCGTCTTCTTTTCCTGCTTTACTGTTCTCTTTACCATTTGTCACTATCATCTGTTTGTCTTGTCTCTTTTATTGTCTGTTTCACCCACTAGAATGTAAGTTCCATGAAGGTGAGGGTTTTGTATGATATCAGCAAAGCTTAGCCTATTATTTAGTACATAATAAGAGCTTATTGAATTAATGAATGCTTTGTTCATACGTTTCTAACTCTTAAGAAACAATTTTCTCCCCTTTCTCTGTATTCTTGGGGACACTACCATTGTCTCCATATACACACTTATACTCTCCTTTTCAATACTTAAGAATGAAATCCTTGAAGTTACAGAGCCCTGAGAAAACCATAGTATTGTAACCCTACTGGTTGATATAGGTACACATATTGGCACACCCTAGGGGCTCATGTATGCCTATTCAGTTACCTTTTGCTGCAGTGAGTGTCTTGAGCATCTTAACTGAACTTATCTTAAACTGCCAGTGTGTGAAATTAAATTTGATACAGGTCTTTCTTGAGGGCAGTCTATGTCTTCTCTGTGAAAAACATTCGTAAGAGATTGAAAAGATAAGTGACAAATTGTAGAAAACATTTGCGAAACACATTCTGATAAAAGAGTGATCTCCACATATGCAAAGAATCCTTAAAACTCAGCAATAGGAAAACAAAAATCCCGTTAAAAATGGGCAAAAATATGAACAGACACCTCACCAAAGAAGATATATAGATGACAAGTAAGTATATGAAAATATGCTTTGCATCATATGTCATTAGAGAATTCTAAATTAAAACAACAAAGAAATATCACTACAAACCTATTAAAATGCCAAAAATCCCAAACATTGAAAACATCAAATGCTGGCAAGCATATGGAGCAGCAGGAGCTTTCATTCATTGCTGGTAAGAATGCAAAACGTTACATTCATGTTGAAAGATGGTTTGGCAGTTTCTACCAAAGCAAAGCATATTCTTACCATATGATTCAGAATTTGTGATCCTAAGTATTCACCTAAATGAGTTGAAAACATAGGTCCATACATAAACCCATACACCAATATTTATAGCAACTTTATTCATAATTGCCAAACTTGGAAACAACCAAAAATATCCTTCAATAGGTGAATGGATATACAAACCATGGTACATTCATACAATGAAATGTTACGCAACAATAAAAAAGAAATGAGCTGTCAAACCATAAAAAGACATGGAGAGTCCTTAGATGTCTATTACTCAGTGAACAAAGCAAATCTGAAGAGGCTATGTGTATGATTCCAACTATATGATATTCTAGAAAGGAGAAAACTGTAAAAACAGTAAAGAGATTAGTGGTTGCTAAGTCTCAGAAGGAGGGATAGAGGGAAGGATTGGTAGAGCCCAGGGGATATTTAGAGCAGTGAAAGTATTTCATATCATAGTGCAATGGTAGGTACATACATATGCATTTACCAAAACCCATAGAACTCTACTACACAGAGTAAATCCTAATGTAATCTATGAACATTAATTAATTATAATGTATTAATATTATTTATTGAAAGTAACAAATGAACCATACTAATGCAAGATGTTAACAATAAGGGAAATTGATGAAGGCAGGTAGCTCAAGAGAACATAGGAACTCTCTGGTAGTTATTTTTCTGTTCAATTTTCCTGTAAATCTGAAATTACTGTTTAAAAAAGTATATATATATTTAAAAACAGATGTCTTTCACAAAGGCAGTGCATTCTTCTAATGTAAGGTCATGGATGGATAAAGAAAGGGAAAGAGTGGGATGAAGATGTGAATTTAGAAGTGACTGCAAAGTGTCATTTCAACCTTCATTTATTAAATGGCCCTGGCTCTCATCCTCCTGGGGAGAAGCCTATTCTTGAGCTGATTTTTCATTTATCCAGTATAGCAGACTCCTGTGAAGATCATTTTGGAAAGTCCTGATGTTCCAAAGCTATCCACTCAGAGTTCTTCCCTCTGATCTGATAACATAAAAATATCTAAGATGGGTGTCTGGCTAGGTGAAATGGAATCCCAGAGCCAAAAGAGACTTTAAACTTGGTCTGTACATTGTCACGGTCCCTGACCATGCAGAGGCATGGTCCATGAAGGAGGGACTCAGCCAGTCTCTGCCTCACCCTGACCTTGGGCCCCAAAAGAACATGTGGAACTCAAACTTGGTGAATGCCTTCCTAGGAATTTAGGCTTTGGAAGACAAAACACAGATCTTTTCCTCAGGTGTTCTGAAAGGTGGGCTGGTGAGTTCTAGATGGTGTCAAGCAGGTTTGAATCTGGGAAATGCAGATTGAGGTCACATGTTGGAGACTGTTGGCTGAATTTGGGGATTATTACTAAATCTGGAATAGCCTGAGGCTCTTTGGTATCCTGCTGAATCCAGGAGTAGGGGTGAGACAAGGCACTGGGGGGTTAATGGAAAGAAAATAATATTACTTCTTCCCTCAGACATTATATTAACCAGAGTGCAACATGATTTTCCCAGACATGCTCTCTAATTAATGCCACAACCAAACATTAGCCTCTGAGGTTGGAGGAAAAATCAGCACCCCTCAAATACTGAAGGAAAGGAAAACAATCTTTTTCACGATATATTGGTGCTTGCTTTGTGACAAAGTTATTAGCAAGCTGGGCTATGACCTGAGCTATATAACAGACTGTTAAAACCTCTGAGGAGAATTTTATTATATCCACACTGCCAGACAATGTCAATGAAGGTCAAGTAAGATTTCTATTCTTGTGAGACACTGAGCCATGCCTGGCCATGACTCTGTGAGCAGTTAGAAGATTATGTTTAGAAGTTGCTTTCCTAACAGCAAGGACAGGCTGCCCTGACATAAGCACCCATATGTACCCAACCTCTCCTATGCAGGCTGGGGTGAGCTTGCATTTTATGCTTGTTTGTTTTCTCCAAGCATTAAGGAGAAATTTCGGATTACACATTGATATAGTTTGGCTGTGTCCCCACCCAAATCTCATCTTGAATTATAGCTCCCATAATTCCCATGTGTTGTGGGAGGGACCTGGTTGGAGATAATTGAATCAGGGGGGTGGTTCCCCCCATACTATTCTCATGGTAGTGAATAAGTCTCATGAGATCTGATGGTTTTATAAGAGAAAACCCCTTTCATTTGGTTCTCATTCTCTCTTGTCTGCCACCATGTAAGACCTGCCTTTTGGCTTCCACCATGACTGTGAGGTTGCCCCAGCCACGTGCAACTGTGAGTCCATTAAACCTCTTTTTCTTTATAAGTTACCTAGTCTCAGGTATGTCTTTATCAGCAGCATGAAAACAGACTAATACACACACAGAGGAATCTGTCAAACTTTGAAAACCTGGTCATTTAATTCTCCTGCTTAAAACCCTTAAAGCCTTCCAGCTCTCTTACAGTAATGTTCAGAAGTTTCCATGGGTCTCTGGAGTCCTACAGGACCAGATCCTGCCCTTCTTACAGTGTTCAAGTCACAAAAGACCTTCTCTTTGGTGTTTGAATGGCACTAACTGCTCACCCTCTGTTGGGAGTCTCTTTCCCTGGCACACTCCTCCCCCCAGTCTCTTAAGACCATGATTAATTTCTGCTCATTCTTCACGTATCAGGTTAATTGGCACATTGAGAAGAAACTCCTTGCCTGACATCCCTGAAGGTCATCCTTGAAGGTCGGGTGCCTGAGGTTTTGTAATTATTGAACCCTGTGCATTTTCAACCCCATTATCTCAGATGAGCTTGCAGATTCCAGGAGGAAAGGAGCTGTTTCTGTCCTAGACTCCACTCTAGCTTCTGTTCCCAGCACAGGCTCTGGCACAAAGTAGGTGGCTAAGAAATACTTTCTGAAGATTGAATTGTTTGTAACCTTGGCCTTAGTCATTTTAGTTTCCCATGGTAATGATATACCAAACCTGCATCGCTGGAAGTTTCTCTTAAGGTATTTTAAGCTTAACAAAGAGACCTTACTATTTTTCTTTTAATGTAAACAGGCAACAGGAAAACTCTAGTAGAAATAAAATTGAAAGGAGAATTCGGTCCTTATGCTTCAGAGAGTAAGCAACTCATCATTTCAGAGTAGGCTGAAAGATGTTTTCCTCTTGCCCCATCCATCCGTGTATTACAATTGGCAGACTTTATGAATTCATTTCTTTCCCTCCAAAGGATCTTGGATGTGGTTTGGTGTGCTTCTCAGTGACACCACAAAGAAGGGGGCACCACTATATTCC
Source organism: Cacajao melanocephalus (assembly GCA_963573385.1). Taxonomy (NCBI): domain Eukaryota; kingdom Metazoa; phylum Chordata; class Mammalia; order Primates; family Pitheciidae; genus Cacajao; species Cacajao melanocephalus. The sequence continues at coordinate 65,733 of CAUYLG010049822.1, forward strand.
AAAAACAGGGCTGTTTTGTATTCACAATTTAGTGTGAAGGGTGGATATTCAGAATGTGCCACCTCTGAAAAGCTAATCCTTCTAGGTCCATATCCTACTGTTTTGGTTGCTAAGCCTCTTAGAATTCTGAGTAGAGGAGTTTCTGTTCCTAAATTTGATGAAGGCAGAACTCTTCCATCTGCTGAAGGAGACAAATATCAGAGATGCTTCCTCATCCCACCACTTGGAGACCCAAATCTGTCTTTATGAGGAGGAAGAAAATGCCCTCCCCATCTTAGAATTCAGGATCTCAGTACCATGAACTGAATGTTTGTGTGTCACCTGTTGATATCCTTACCCCCAGTGCTGTGGTATGAGAGGTGGAGCCTTTGCGAGGTAATTAGATCATGAGAGTGAAGCTCTCAGAATGGGCATAGTGTTCTTATAAGAAGAGATACGAGAAACAGATGATTGTTCTCTTTGCTATGTGGAGATACAATGAGAAAATGATCATCTGCAAACCAGGAAGAGGGCCCTCTTCAGAACCTGACTATGCTGGATCAAGATCATTTGAACACCCTGATCTTAAACTTCCATCCTCCAAAACGGTGAGAAATACATTTCTGTTGTTTAAGCCATCCAGTCTGTGGTAATCATAATAGCAGCCAAACTGACTAAGACCCTTACTAATATATGTGATTAGCTCTTCTGAGACTTGTGGAGAGACATGATACAGATTATGATATTTTATATGCTTGTAAATATACAATATACTAGTGTTTACTAATGTATCAACATTTGATAGAGATTTTTCTGATATCAACATGCATATACTTCTTGTTTAGTAAATTCAATACTATGAAGGTAATTTACTTTTCCTTGAACATTGGAAATTTTCCCATGCCCCAATGATATGAGTATTAGTTTTGATTTTCTCGAATTATAATTGCAAATACTGGAATAAATATTAAAGACCCAAGGGCATAATCTGAAAGTTTAGTTTTGCCCCTTTAATTACTAATATGAGCTTATTTATTTCTTCCCAGAAACTGCAAAAGACTGGAATAAATATTAAAGACCCAAGGGCATAATCTGAAAGTTTAGTTTTGCCCCTTTAATTGCTAGTATGTGCTTATTTATTTCTTCCCTCTATAATTAAAAGCCAGAAAATTCCACCTGAGTAAGTCATCCAATTTGAGAAGGTCTCTTTTCCTTGAAGTGGAAAATCTCATGATAAATTTAACAGATACAGTAACTAACTCTTCAACTATGCCTCCTACTGTATTCTATCAAGTTGAGTTTTCTTTAAACATAGGTGCAGGATAAAAAAAATCCAAAACCAAATTCACCTAGTATTTTAATGTTTAGGATGCAAAAATGTTTATAGAGTTTGAGAAGCAGGTTTGTAAACAGATTTTGGTTTTGGGTATGCATGTGATTGTTTCATCCCAAACAGCTCCCTATGGAAGAATAGCCTTCATTTTATTAATAATTAATAAATGCCCTTTATACTTGGTGTTCTCTTCACTGGGAATACTCTTTTCACAAATATGCACATCTCATTTTCTTACCAGCTTCAGGTAGTCTTTACACAAGTACAATATTATCTGAGTAAGTCCTTCCCTGATTACCTTATGAAGAATTGCAACCATTCTCACTAAACATTTTCTATCCTTCTTCCCTGCTTTATTCTGTTCATAGCACTCATCCCAGCTAACATTCCATATATTTCACTTACTTATTTTATTATTCTCTGTGACCCATAACTAGAATTTAAAGTACACAGGGGTAGAGATTATGCCTGTTTCCTGCTCTGCTCTATTCTCAGAGCCAGAAGAGTGCTTATCATAAAGTAGACACTCAGTAAATATTTATCAAACACATTTTATCAAATCTTTCTCAGCAATCCCAAGATTAAAGGTTTAGTTTACTGGCTGTTTGAGGAAGGGGCTGGCAATTCACATAGAGAAAACCAAGCTCATTGACAAGGGGCCCTTAATGACTGCTGAGGTGAGTGGTCTCACGGGCTGGCGAGTACAGGGATCACCCGTGTACCACCCAGAAGCACAGTAAAATTGCCATTTGCAGAACTTCTCTGAGATTTCAGAATTACTGTCAATAGTTCTGGCAGTCAGACAAAAATTTTGTTTTCTTTTACCAAGGGTGGCTTTAGTAGATGTAAATTTTTCTCTTAAAAATGGGTGGTGGTTTACTTTCCATATATTCTTACAGAAACTTTCAAAAAAAATTCTGTTATTTAGTTTAGAAAATAGAAATTCAATAATAGTCCATCTCATAAGGGAGAAGAATGAATACTCTGCCTTGTTTGTATGTGTGTGTGTGAATAGTTGAATTTAGTTGAATTGTCAGGTTGTACTGAAATATTTTAACGGGAAGAGAGTGCCTTTTTTTCCTCTCTTGGCTCTCCTAATTTACATTTCATTCTATGATAAATAGATTTGTTGTCCTGGGGCAGCCTCCATAGTTTTAAACTTAAAGGTATTCTTTCTTTCATTTTACATTTATGCATGATGCAGGAATTCAATTTGTGTAAAATGTATTACTTTACTTTCATAAACAAAACCAAGACATTTTCAGATGACTTGACTTTTGTTTTGTTCTTCTTTGTTTTCTGCCATGAGTGTAAGTTTCCTGAGGCCTCCTAGCCATGCTTCCTGTTAATCCTGTAGAACTGTGAGTCAATTAAACCTCTTTTCTTCATAAATCACCCAGTCTCAGATAGTTGTTTACAGCAGTGTGAAAACAGACTAATACTTAGGTGATGATAGCAGATATTAAGTGCCACACAGAGAGGAAGCAGCATGAGCCCACAGAAACTGGAAAGCCAGCAGCAGTGAAGTCAAGAAAGAAGCCATTGACCCAGCATCAAGGAGAAGAGCTGAGGCACAGTAGTGGCAAAAGCTGGGTGAAAGCAAACAGACCCGTAGCTGAGGAAGGGTTAGCCAGTGGGAGGGAGGACTGGAAACAAAAGCGGCATTCACTATTCAGATTCTCAATGACTTATCAATTCATGATATTGCAAACTTCATGAGGCCTGGCTATCTGAAATTGATTTTCTTCCCAATAATTCTTGCCATTTAATGTTCCCTGGAGCTGAAAAACATAACACTGATAATGGATTTACTGAGCCCTCACTTTTTGCCAGAATTGTTTCAACAGTTTTTCAAGGATATTTTTTTCATTCTTGAAACTATTCTTTGAAGTAGGTACTTTTATTAATCTCAGTTTACAAATGAGAAAATAGAAGCAAGAAATGTTAAATTAACTTGCTGGAGATCACAGAGGGAATAGAACTTGGAATTCAAATGTGGTAGAATGATTTAGAGCCCAGACTCTAATTGACCATGGGATAGTACCTCTATATGGTTGAGATGTGTCTGCTGCATTTCCATGTTTATTATTATTCTCCTGCTTGCCCCCCACAGCCCACCATATTCTTGTTTATATTTTATACTCTTGGCAACCCAGAGTTCATAACAAATCTAGAGATCTGCCACTGTGAATCACTAGGTAATCGATTTAACCTCCCTTTTTGTAGGCATATTGTAAAAGGTGTTATGCTAACCCCACTGTTAATGTAGTAGGCCAACTCCTTGGCATATAATGCTTCTCTTTGATTTGTCTCTAAGAAGAGCGATGTTCCTATCATAGTACATCCTGTCCTAAATTCCACTGAGTTGTTGTCCAGTTCTTCCCCTAGATTTAGATCTCCTGAGAGTACAAATTGTTTTTTTATTTTTTCTCTTCAGTACCTCCCACACTGTGTAGGACAAAGTAGATGTCCTAAAACAGTTCAGTGGATGAATTCAGTACCTTCTTATTTGTACTCCAGGCTACAAATGTGTATTCACACTCTGTTCCAGCCTACATTGGGAATAAGCCAAGTGGTCAACAGAGAGGTTATACTGGATTCAAGGAGGCTTTCAACCCAGAATGCTAATATGTAGGTATTAAAAAAATTACTTTGGTACTAGAGACAGACGGCCAGAACAAACACTTTGGGTCAAGATCTATGTAATTGAGTTAATAGTACACACTTTAAAATATTACTTTTATTTGTACAGTACTTTATAGATGGAAAAGTATTTTCATTTAAATTGTCTAATTTGATACTCATGATGTACTTTTGAAGATTTATTTTTCCCAGTCTTGAAGACTGCTCCTTACTGAATTAAGGCAGGCAGCCATATGGGCCAATGTGGTTTCTCTGTTGTTGCAGGCCTGTGTGTCTCCCCACTTTGTAGGTTTCTGGTGGCTCTGCCTAGAAACCCCTAGGACTGGGGTGAGGTAGGGGTAGAGATGGAGGAAGTCTTTTTTGATTCTACAGTAACTTCCCAATGAGTTCACCTTGCCCACTGCCTAGACATAGCTGATTTCTCAAGACAGGGGAATTACAATAGAGAAAGAGTAGTTCATGCAGAGCCAGCTGTGTGGGAGACTAGAGTTTTATTATTACTCAAATCAGTCTCCCTGAATATTTGGGGAGCAGAGTTTTTAAGGGCAACTTGGTGGGTGGGGGGAAGCCAGTGAGCCAGGAGTGCTAGTTGGTCAGAGATGAAATCATAGGGAGTTGAAACTGTCTTGTGCTGAGTCAATTGATTAGATGAGCCAGTTTATCAATCTGGGTGGTGCCAGCTAATCCGTCAAGTGCAGGATCTGCAAAATGTCTCAAGAACTGATCTTAGGAGCAGTTTAGGGAGGGTCAGAATCTTGTAGCCTCCAACTGCATGACTCCTAAACCATAATTTCTAATCTGGTGGCTAATGTCAGTCCTACAGAGGCAATCTAGTCCACAGGAAAGAAGGAGGTCTGCTTTGGGAAAGGACTATTATCATCTTTGTTTTAAACTATAAAGTATAAACTACATTTCTCCCAAAGTTAGTTCAGCCTATACCCAGGAATAAACAAGGGCAGCTTGGAGGTTAGAAGCAAGATGGAGTCAATTAAATTAGATCTCTTTCACTGTCTCAGTCATAATTCTGCAAAGGCAGTTTCACTATCTGTGATCAAACCTCTGCAATAAGAGTGGCAGGCAATTGTCTTTCCCCTGGCACCACCTCCTCCTTCTAGTCCTTCTGAGTTTTCTCCAACCCAACACACACTCAATCAGGATGGCGCTGGAAACAAATTTTGCTAAAGGCTCAGACTTCAAAGGAGATTGTAGCTTTACCTAAAAACTTGACCTTCCAGAGTAGGGTGACCCACATGAGACCCCCCTACCTCCTGCACTTTTTCATCTCAGTCTCCTCTCCTTTCTAGGTCTCCTCCCCCCTTCAACAACTTTTCTCGCATCCCCAACACCTTTCCTTGAGAATCTCCATTAGTCTTCAGGTGGAGATGCATCTACCACCACTTCTCCCTTCTGAAATTTTAGCACAAGACTAATTTTGGAGGTTCTTCTCTGCTCAGCCATTAATTATTTCTCCCTTCTGAAACTTTAGCATGACACTAATTTTGGAGGTTCTTCTCTGCTCAGCCATTAACTCATATAACTGAGTTATATTCTTGCAAGTGATGATGGACACGGGAACTTCAGATCCTCTTTAGTCTCTCCACCAGAGATAGGCAGGGCAATTTCCTCACAAGTTTTCCTGGGATGCCAGAACACATTGTCACAGTCAAAATTACTTTCTCCTGGATAACACCATCATCCCTCAGTATCCACAGCTTGTGGATATCAAAATCCCTATATGCTCAAGTTCCTCATATTAAATGGCACAGTATTTGTATATATAAATCAGAAATAAAATTCTAAGCTTCTAATCAACTGAATGGACTCCCCTACCCCTTGCAATAGGATCCTAAAGAGAGTCTGAAAAACTAGTTCAGACCATGACAGGAAGATGAGGTTGGACTTTCCTGTTATACCCTCTTCCCTTGGGAGTTTAGGCAAAACTGACCAGCACTAACATTAAAATAGAGAGCATAAGAAAAACAAACTCTCTGTAGCAATAAGATAACCAACTCCAGCCTGACTCTGGTATAGCATCGGTGAAAGATAGAAGGTTCTGGAGGAAATTATTTTACCCCAAAATATATTTTCTTTGACGTCTTTGGAAATGCCCCTGCAAAGCCATATCTTGTGGGGGAAATTTGCATTCTGTAGAGAGTTTCCTTTCCTTTCTAGGTCTTTTCCTGACCCAGGAGGTTTAATTAAGAGTCTGACACATTTTAAGGTTCAAAAAGAGACATTTACTGTTGTCTCTGAAGCCTGCTACCTGCAGGCTTCATCTACGTAACAAGAACCTTGGCTTCCACAACTCCCCTTATCTTAACTCATGCATTTCTTTTAAGTTGACCTCAACCCTCTAAGCAGAGGTTAACTTTCACTAATAGCAAATCAGAAAATCTTTGAATCCACCTGTGACCTGGAAGCCCTCACCTGCCACACCACTTTGACCTGTCCACCCTTCCAAGCCAATGCGTACCTTGCATGTATGGATTTATGTCTTTGCCCCTAACTTTTGTCTCCCTAAAATGTATAAAACCAATCTGTTTTACAGATCTGTATAAAACCACTTGGGGAACATGTTCTTAGAATCTCCTGAGGCTGTGTCCTGAGCCACAGTCACTCATATTTGGTACAGAATAAGTCTCTTCAAATACTTTAAAGAGTCTGGCTATTTTTTGTCAACATATATAATCTATGCACATCCTCCTGCATACTTTAAGTCATCTCTAGATTACTTATAATACCTAATACAACATAAATACTATGTAAATAATTGTTGTATTTTTTGTTTGTATTCTTTTAAATTATTGCACTGCTTGCCTGGCTACCTTCCTTCCTTCCTTCCTTCGTTCCTTTTTTCTCCCTCTCTCCTTCACCTTTCCTCTTCTCTCCTCTCCTTTCCTTTTTGTTTCTCTCTTTTTCTATCTGTGGTTGGTTGAATCTGTAGATGTTGAACCTGTGGACATGGCGACTGATGGTACAGTCAAATATCATATGGAGAAAGAATAGTCACCCTGCCCTTGAAGAATAATAAACTCTGTCATTATTGTAAGAGGCTTTGACTCTTTCCTGAGCTTGGATCCAGTTAAAAGAACCTCTACAAGATGCAAACTGGTTTATCTTTGCCATTTAGAAAGGATTACCCAACCCAGATTATTTTTTAAACTTTTAAAGTCTTTACTTTTTTTACACCAAGACCTATCCCCCTCACCCAAGGGAGTGGGGTAGATTGATTTTATCATAGTGATAAGAAAATGGAACCATAATGAAATTAAGTGAATTACCAAGCAATGGCAGATATAAGACCTACATGTCTCCCTCATAAATATTAATTGTGTACTTTGCAAGGGATTTACTGGCAGCTCTAAGGAAACTTCTGATGGTAAATTATTGAATCTATTTGTTGATCTCATTTCTACATTTCCTTTCCAGCTCCCTTTTAAAAAAAGTGTTAAATATATTCAAAAGCTCTTGATTTAGAATGATCAGGAGGTAAAGTTGCAAGCTGGAAATTTATCTTAAATAGCAAACTGGAAATTTCTGAAGACAAAGATTAAATATTCTTAATGTAATAGCTTTTTTTACAGGTTCCCCATAGCTGATGTTTATAGCATTTGTATTTTTCTTAATTATCTCTTCCACTGATACTGTGCCTTGCACATGGTAAGAACAAAACTGTAAAATGAATATATGATTTTGCTGAGAACCTTTGAGTAAAATCATCCCAGAAGGCAGACCCTTGCCTGTAATATTCAGGCCAGGTCAGTTTACCATCAACCAATTTGGCTCTGTCTTTGAGATTATTTTTTAAAATCAAGTAATATGAAAGTTAATGTGTTTATCAAAGTTAACAAGATTTGAAAACGTTTTCCATTTTATTTTTGGTGAGTTCCGTTTCTGGCTGAAAATCATTCTGACTCATTATTTTGAAAGCGTTGCCTCGACTAAGCAGACGTGCACACACCTTCCTTCTTCACTCAGTTTTCTGATCAAGTCTAAAGATGATTGTGTTTTTTCAGAAATAAGTCCTCATTTTGCCTCCCTCCAAAAATCTCACTTCATCATTGCACAGGCTCGTTCCCCCACATTGTGTATGTGTATCTGTCTCTCTCTCCCTCTTATATTTATTATAAACCTGTAGAAAGTAGAATTGCCCTTGGCAAATGCTTGATAAGTTTGTTTCACCCACCATTTTATGTTTTGGGAATTGGTCTTTTCACCTCTGCCAGCAGCCTCAGCATTGCCGGGGCAGATTTCCAGATTTTTCAGGAAAGCAGTGCTGTTTTGAGCTAAGGGTAGTGGATTCCCCGCTCTTTTAAATCAGACTGGTGAGCGTGACACAGGCTGGCTATGACCTGTGGTGTCTTTCTAGCAGCCATGAAAGAATGTGGCTGGCATTCAAAGATGTTGCTGTAAGGTTATTCTTGTAAGGATATTGCCGAGTTTAAAATGAAGAAACTGAGGCCAGCACGAGACAAATTAAATTCCAGTTTATTTAGCTCCCGGGCGAGGTTCTGTGGTCCCGGGGGAGGGAGAGAGAGAGGGGGGCCAGAGAAGTCGTGTCCGGCTGTTCTGGGCGTGGGGTTTTATGGGGGGTGAGGGCAGTAGATTGGTCAGTGGGGAAACAAAGCATGGGCAACTGCATTGGTCATAGAGAGAGTGGGCCTGGACTTGGCAAGTTGCCATTGGTAGTTCAGCAGGGCTATGGACAGGTGGGCTGGAGAAGGTAGCAAAGCATGGGCACCTGTATTGGTCAGAGAGAGAGAAACCGGACCCGGACTTGGCGAGCTGTCATTGGTTAGGCTCTCGGTGGGATGTTGGAATTTTGTGCTGACAGTATGATTTAGTTCTGAGGGTGGGGCTAGGGGTGGAATGCAGGCGTGGGTGTGGGGAGCCTGCATGGAGAAGGCAGGCGCTGAGTAGGAGGCCTCCTGATAACAGTGTTATCAGGTACGGAGGGGGTGGGTATTGTCCATCCGGCTTCCCGGCGAGGCTATAGGCCTTACACCAACAACATGCTGAAAACATTGTAGACTTCCAGTTTTGGCATGGTAACACTTGTGCCATGTTCCTTTTTGAACAAGTACGCATTTCCTTGATGTTTATGATATCACTTTCCTGATAGATTTGCATGTGTGTGGCCAAAGGACCAATTCCATGTTTTCTAAAAAGCCTGGGGGACATGTATTGGGTGCCTCTCCTCTTTCCCTGTGTGTTCATCATTTTGGTATAGTATTTGTAATATCTGGTAGGGCTATACCCTGCCTTTTCAGTTACTCTTTGATGTTTATTTGCCCCTACAAACGTTAGGATTAACTTGTCTACCTTCATTGAAAAAGAAAAGCTCATTGGATTTTTTTTCTTAAAATTGCATTAAGCTTATAAATTAGCTTAAGGAGAACTGACATACTGATGATATTGAAACATCCTATCCAAGAACAAGGGTGTCTTTCTGTTTGTTCAAGTCTACTCTTGTGTGTTTCAGGAAAGTTTTGTAATTTTCTTCATACAGTTTTTGAACATTTCTTATAAGTTTATTCCGAAATATTTTATCTTTTTTCTTTCTACTATAAATGGGGCTTTCTCAACCCATTATATCTTATAACTGATTGTTATTTGTGCATGTGAATAATGTCCAGCTCATCAAGAACACCAGGCTAGACTAAAAACTGAGGAAATCTGGATTCCGAGTTTGTTCTTGGTAGTTATTTTATAATCAATTCATTCCTGCTCCTAAGGCAATCTATAAAAGCAAACTATAGCCTTGGACAAAATCTGGCCTACCCTCTATATTTGTATGGCTTGTAAGCTAAGAATGGCTTTTACATATTTAAATGGTCAATAAAGAAACAACAACAAATAAATAATAATATTTCATGATGTGAAAACTATAGGGAATTCAAATTTCAGAGTCCGTAAATAAAGTTTTATTGGAACATAGCAATGCCAATTCATTTATATTATTGTCCTTAGCTGTTTTCATGATACAGTGGCAGAGTTGAATAGTGGTGACTCTCTGGCTCATGAAGCCTGAAATATTTATTACTTGGCCCTTTGCAGAAAAAAATTAACAGAACTTGCCCTGAAGGAACTCATTCTCTAAGAGAGGCAGAAGTTAAGTAAATAAACTAGTATAATATAGAGCTGCCATTTCTATTATAGAGTAGCAGAAAGGGTTTTATTTTGACTTGAGAGTAAGCACAGATAGAGAGACAAGATAGGGGAAAGCACTGACTGAGCCGAGTCTTGAAAGGCAATATACACCAGGATCAGGGTGGGAGATTAGATTATTAGAATCAGAATGCAAGGGCTGGTGCAGCGGCTCATGCCTGTCACTCCAGCACTTTGGGAGGCGGAGGTGGGGGGGATCACTTGAGGTCAGGAGTTTGAGACCAGCTTGGCCAACAAGGCAAAACCCCATCTCTACTAAAAAATACAAAAAAAATTAGCTGGGCATGGAGGCGGGCACCTGTAATCCCAGCTACTAGGGAGGCTGAGGCAGGAGAATTGCTTAAACCCGGGAGGCAGAGATTGAAGTGAGCCGAGATTGCGACACTGCACTCCAGCCTGGGCGACAGAACAAGACTCCATCTCAAAACAAACAAACAAAAAAATCAGAATGCAAAGAATGGGCAGAGCCTGCCATAGCAAGACAATACATCATCCATATGGCTGGATGAGCAGGAAAAGACCTAGGCTAGGAGCACACCAAGAAAAGCATACTCCCATGCTAAGAAGTTTGGATTTTATTCTTAATGAGATGGAGAGTAGCTGAAGAATTTTAAATGAGAAACTGACATGATCATGTTTGTGTATTATAAAAAGAGCTTTGATGGCAATGGAAGACAAGGATGGAGAAACTTAAGTCTGGAATCAGGCAGAGAACACGAGCTTCCTCCTATGTTAAACTGAATAAGACCCTAATCAAGTCGGTTCCCACATTCATGTTGTTATACCCTCCTATGCGCTTTCTTTTCCTTATGCTAATTCCACCCTTAACAATCTGTTTCTTTTTATAACTTGTATGGTCGTTTCTATACTTAATCCATATCATCTGGGGGGTGGCTGGAGGGGAGGAAGTGGGGAAGGTTAATGGGTATAAAAAAAATAGAAAGAATGATAAGATTTAATAGCACAACAGGATGATTATAGTCAAAAATAATTTATTTGTACATTTGAAAATAACTAAAAGAGTACAATGGGATTATTTGTAACACAAAAGATAATGCTTGATGAATACCACATTTACCCTGATGTGATTATTATGCATTACATGCTTGTATCAAAATATCTCACGTAACCCATAAATATATACACCTACCATATACCCACAAAAGTCAAAGATTAATATAAAAGAGTCATCTTATATTTTTAACTGTTTTGTATTTAAGTCTTTTCTCCCTAATAAGATTAATCACTGATAGATAATTGGTGCATTTTATAACATAGGCAATTGAGACAATATAGTATGAATTTAGATCCGAATTGTATTGTAATACAATTTACATTTTTCTGATCCAGAAATTAATCATTATCATATATAGTTATATTGGTGAAACTTTACTTATTATAATTTTTAAAAATTATACAAACAGAAATAACAAAGACTCCATTGGCTTTTCATAGCTTTTTATTTTAGAACTTCCTGGCATTATCGTGGTGTTTCTGACACATCAGATTTTAGCAATTTTCCACTCTGGTGGGTAACACATAGTGGTACAGAATCCAGAATCAGATAGTGGCCAGTTGTCACACGAGGAGAGTGGGGAGCAGGATCTCAGCCTGGGCATGGTATTATGCAAAGTTCTATTTCTGAGAAGGAGACTTGATAAGTCTCAGCAAAGTATCCAATCACAGCTGGGTTCAAGGCAACACTTTTGTTCTAAAAGGGGAATGGGGCTTCCGGAATGAATAACCAGTCAAACTAAACTTTCTCAAGCCCTAAGAGCTGTGTCTGGTTGACTGGTTATACAGATAGACTCCATAGACGGATGGCTGAGCACTGAGCTGCTGAATAGGGCAAGCCTGTACAGTAGCTGCAGTTTGCTTTGTATCTGCAGAATTTTACAAATGAATGGAACTAAGTATGCAAGTGTGGCACATACTGGAAAAGAGAACCAAAATTAATATAAATATAAAAGTAGATATATGTCATCAGAAACTTGCTTCCTTGCAACTCCCTAGCCTGGAAGTTTTACTCTCTTATAGATTCCCATAGTACTTTGATTATATATCCAGCACAACTTTTATTACAGTGGCCCTTTTGGTTATTATTATTTTGGTATGTAGATTATTCATTTTGAGAGGGTAGGACTATTTTATTTACTTTTGAATTCCTTTTAGGTGGGCTCTCAATCCACAAGTAGCAGGATAATTTTTTGAAATATCAGTTTTATATTTTCTCTCTAAAATTCTCCCCTTCTCTTTTCCCACTCAGAGAGAAAGGCCTGTGTTTCTCTTTGCCTTCGTTGGGGTTGGTAGATGACTTCTTGACTTTTGATCATCAAAGCTTAAACTGAGACTGGGGTTTGAGGAAACTAAAAAGATCCAGATAGAGGCTGGAGGAGAGCGGGGTTCTTTAGCTGAATGGTGCACAGGTCAGCTGAATGCCTACGTCTGAAGATTCCAGCCTCACCCCAAAATCTCATACCTCTTTCATGACATAAAAGGAACCATGAAGGCTGGGGCAATGACACTTTATCACAGCTCATGCAGACAGATGATTAATAAATGGGATGGTCTCCATAGTGCCCTAGAGATGTATAAGACCCCAGAACTTCGACATAACTCTTAAAGTAGAAAGGCCTGAGAAGACTGGAGTTTTTGTTTCATATTTAAATTTCATTTAAAAATGTAATTGGTTCAACAAATGGTGCTGGGACAGCTGGATATCCACACGCCAAAGAGTGACATTGGGCACCTACCTCACATCATATGTAAAAACGGATTCAAAATGGACCAAAGACTTAAATGAAAGAGGTAAAACTACAAAACTCTAGGAAGAAAACCTACGGGATAAATCTTCGTGATCCTGGATTTGCAATTGATTCTCAGGTATGACACCAAAAGCACAATAAAAGAAAAAAAATAGATAAATTGTACTCTATCAAAATGTAAAACTTTTTTAAATTAAAGGACACTATTAAGACAGCAAAAAGACAAACTATGGAATGGGAGAAAATAATTGCAAATTATGTATCTGACAAGGGTTTAGTGTCCAGAATATATAAATAATTTTTACAACTCAGCAACAAAGACAGTCAACTCAATTTATAAAAGTGCAAAAGAATTGAATAAACATTTCTCCGAAGATATACAAATGGCCAACAAGCATATGAAAACATGCTCAAAATCATTAGTTATTAGGGAAATGAAAATCAAAACCACAGTGAGATACCACTTTATACCCATTAGAATGGCTATAATAATAGTAACAAATGAAAAATAACAAGTGTTGGCAAAGATGTGGAGATATTAGAACCTTTATTCGTATGTTTAAGAACCATTTTAATTTTTTTATTATGTGAGCTATATCATATTCTTTCCTCATTTTTTAAATTTAGCTTTTAGCTTTTTCCTACTGATTTTAAGCTACTCTTAGAAAAATTAACCACTTATCTGTAAAAATAAGTACAGTGTTCCCTTACAGTTTTCTTTCTACCCTGTTTATAGGTTGCTTTTAATCATGAAAAAATTATGTTTAAGTAGTCAAATTTATTTACTTTTTTTTCTGTGGCTTCTGGGTTTTAATACTTAGGTCTTCCCCATGCCAAGGTTATAAGATAAATATATCATAAAAGATTCTTTCATGTTTTCTTCTAATATTTTATGGTATCTTTTTTCCTTTTAAAAAATTCGGTCTTTGAGCAATTTTGAATTTATCATTTTTATTTTGTTTAGAGCATGAGGTGTGTATTCAATTGAGTTTTTTTTTTTCAGATTATACGGGATTAAAGAAAAATAAGATTTGGCTCTTTCCCTCATGATGGTTACTGCAATTTAAATAAATAAACACTACAGGAACTCTGGCAGAAGTCTGAACAGGGTGTAATCCAGACACAGTGGGGAGGAAAAGGGGGCACAGAAGAGGCCTCACTAAGGAATACATCTCTAACACTGACAGTCTCAATTAACATTCCTATACCTTCTTCAAAACTCCTTTTATCCTGATTCTGTGATTCACATGCCTCTGGGTTCCAATATTATCTTTTTTTTTTTTTTTTTTGAGATGGAGTCTTGCTCTGTCACCCAGGCTGGAGTGCAGTGGCGCAGTCTCAACTCAGCAAGCTTCTCCTGCCTCACCTCCCAAGTGGCTGGGATTATAGGTGCAGGGCTACCACGCCCAGCTATTTTTTGCATTTTTAGTAGAGACAGGGTTTTGCCATGTTGACCAAGCTGGTCTCGAACTCCTGGCTTCAAGCGATCTACCCGCTTTGGCATCCCAAAGTACTGGAATTACAGGCCTGAGCCACTGCGCTCAGCTCCTGTATTATCTTTTTAATTGTTCTCACATTCCTTCTAGCTTCTTTTCTTTCCTGCATTCCTCCAATGTAGATGTTTAGAGGATTATATTCCACTTCTCACCTGCCCATTATTCTTTTTAAAAATTTTACTCATTTCTAAGACTCCATCTATTTTGTATATGGAAGATCTCTATATCTACACATGTTTTATAAATCTATATTTGAAACTCATCATATTTGGAATTTATTTATTTGATTAATGTCTGTTTCCCTTTTAGATTGTTCCAGGCAAGGACTATTCTGCTTTCCTTACCACTGGCCCTAGTTCCTGGCACATAGTAAGTTGTTAATTAACATTTTCAGTTGGATAAATATTTAGCACTGATCTTCTTCCTAAGCACTAGAATTTAATTTTCTGGTTATCTTTGTGGCATCCACGGCACACTCCTCTTAGCACCTCAACATCAATTTGTTCAGGCCAACACACATCTTCTGAATACTTGCCATGTACCCATACTGTATCAGGGCCCAAGGATATACCTACCCCAAAGAAACAAAAAGTACAATTGTGTGGCATATGTGTTTTTAATTGTTATGACCTGATTCAACAGTCTGGGGTAAAAATCACATGGCATTTGTTTTTCCAATTAGTTGCCCAGTTTGGGCCCTTATTAGGAGATCCTTGTTAGGAAACTTTGAGGTTGCCTCTCTCACTTAATTTACCAAAAACTATTGGAGCTATTCAGCCCAAAGAAGTTAGACTTATTTCCAGACAAAATAGTGAACTGAGGCATCCAAGTAGTCTGTCGAGGAGGTTTTAGGCTACCAAAAACCTTCAGCCGCTAGCTAGTGTTGCTATTGCAAGTTGGCTCTCCTGAGTCCCAAGTCTTTTTGTTCCCCTACTGTTCTGGAAAAGGGCCATATATGCAAAGTGACCCCCATGTCAAAGGAGCCAAGAAACTGAAGAAGGAGGCAAACAAATCCAGTTTATCAGCATAAGGTGATTTATTTGGTGGAATTTACAAAGAGAAGTGTGGTCTGGCTGCCATAAGACAGGTAGATCTGTGCACTGCGACTTTCCAGACCCAGGGCTTAATATCTTGAGGAAAGTGTATGTGCTCTGGAAGGAATGTGTAGATGGTTATGGGTGTCATGGCCGTGATTTTTGCAACAGCATCAATGTTTGTTTTGGAGGAAACTTGTAATGAATAGTTGTTATTACATAAAGAGTAGTATGTCAACTAGACATTTTGGGGGCTTTCCTGGACTCTGGGTTAGTCAGAAGTCACATGGTGGATTAACTTTTAAAGTAAAGTCACTCTTGTCCCCACATCTGTCTTGATGTCCTGGATGCATAAGTTGCAGAGGAGCTGAAAGCTTTGACTCCCAAGCTTTCCCTATGCTTGGGCATCATTCTAAAAAAACATGGGTAGTTCCTAGGTAACTGAATTGGGATGGCCTTCAAGGCTTAGACATGTACTGTGCAAGAACCAACTCTCCCTGTGGCCATCAGGCCTAGATTTTTCATTCTTTCTGAAGAGTTCCTCTTTGGGACCCTGAGCTAGTGAGACAGCTATCTGAGTCTATGAGAAAGTCTAGTAATGGTGAACCTCAAAAAGGAAAAGGTTGAGATCTCAATCTCTTTCCTCCCAGAAGGCTCTCCTGTGCAAACTTTCCCAGTGCCAGCTTGGGCTAACTAGGGCTATTTGAAGAAACAGCCTTGTCAGGATGTCCTTTCCTTGGTGCACTTGGGTACCTATTCTCCTTCCATTTCTATCAGTAAGAGGGCTTTTCAAGTGACTCTTTTCTAAGCAAAGATGATTTGTTCTCAGTGATTTGAGGTATTTACCGTCCCAGAGAAATGACTGGCAGTTTCTCTAAAAAAAATTTAAGATCTGCCTCCCCAGACACCCTACTACATATTAATAGAATTATATATGAAAAAAGAAGAGAATACAAAGAAGAGAATAATTAACTTGGCAATGAGGTGAAGGGATTGGGGGGACTGGTCAGAGATGACTGTTCAGAGTAGGGGACCATCAACGCTTCGTTTTAAAGGATAAACTGGGTTGAATGTGAGGATGTTAGGGTAGGAAGGGATTCAGGTAGAAGGAATAGGATATTCAAGGGAAGACTACGGAAGCGAATAGCAGCAGGCATCTATCTCCTGGGGTAGGGGTAGAACACATCTGTAGGAGGGGAGGACTGCCAAGATAGGTGTTAGAGAGGTAGGCAGAGCTTATGTCATAACTGGGTTTATGTGAGATGCTAAGGATATTGCAGTTTATCTTGGTGATGAGAAACTAGTAAGGAATTTGTTTGCATCTCATTGTCTTTCCTGATGAGCAGGTACCACTTCTTTGTCTCTGACCTTGAGTAAGTATTATCATCCTCTTAGACATTCAGCCAGGAAATATCAGGATCAATGTAAAAGTTTTCTTCCCATGAATTAATTATTTCACCTATTCCCATTTTATGTGAATCCACAAAGTCCTTTTCTTCTCATTTGATCTGTGCTGCCCTGACTCAGGTACTCACTACCTCTTACCTAGACTATTTCATGTGTCCAAACTGGTCTCTCTGCTTGATGGTTCCTCCTTCAATCCACTTTACACCCTGCCACTAGCATGGTTTTTCTTAAATAAATTCTGAGGTCACTACCCTTTCCCAAAACCTGCAATAGTGCCTTTTACATGCAGAATAAAAATCCTACCCGGTTAGCTTGGTGTTTTCGATTCTCCACAAGTTGACTACAGTTAAACATTTTAAACTTTTTCTCATTTCACATGCGTCCCTCAGCCTCCATCCACATCAGACTTAATCACCTTCCTCAATCTGCTTTGTATCTTCTGGTCTCTGCATCTTTGCTCCGATTGTGTCTTCTTCTGAACCCTCTTTTTTTCCGTTTTTCAAGGTTTGGTGCAAATCACACTGGCTGCATAATAAATTACCCCCAAATTTAGTGACTTAATACAATAAACACATTACCTTCCACAGTTTCTACAAGTCAGGAATTTAGGAGCGTCTTAGCTGGGCTGTCTGGTTTGAGATTACTCATGAGGTTGCAGTCATCTGAAGGCTTGACTGAGGATGGAGGATCTGCTTCCAAGACGGCCCACTCTCATGGCTGGCAAGCTGGTCTGGCTTCTGGTGGGAGGCCTCGGTTCCTCTCCAGGATAGTTTGAGTGCTCTCTGTGGAAGCTGGCTTCCCCAAGAACAAGCAATCCAAGAGATCAAGGCAGAAGACACAGTGCCTTTTATAATATGGCCTTTGAAGTCACATAGCATCACCTTCATTACAAAACTCAGCTCTGATGTGAAGGAAATTCCTTGAGGGCCTGAATATTAGGACACCATGATCACCAGGGACAATCTTGGAGGCTGGCTAACACAACATTTCTTCCTGAGGCTTTCCAGATTCACTAACTTCATATGCCCTGCCCCACTGTTCTCAATAGCTCAAATTCTTTAAAAATCAGAGCTCTTGGACATTTGCCCCATAAAATCACATTTTCTGTTTTCCTTAATTATTTAGTATTATAAAGTGTGAACTTGCAAAATTGCATTGTTAATTATCAAAAGACATAGTGCCAAGGAATTTTGTTCTCTAAAATCCTAGATTGTCAGAAAGTTGGTTGTTCTGAGAGTCTACCAGTGAGAACAGAATGTCCCTTTCTTGCCTGGCAAATTTGAACTCTTTGAGTCACTTTGTCTTACAAAAGCAGTCTCAATTTCTAGTGCAGAGGTTCAGATAAGGGATTTTCAGAGGAAATATTCTATGTTAATCCTAAATGTATGTTTCTAAGGAACTAGAATCTTGAATCTGCTTCTCAGTCCAGGTTTGATGTTACATACAGCTCTGATTTGCTTTGAGCCTATCAAGCACTGCTTTATTTAGTTTTACCTAAACTCCTCTCTTCCTCTAAATACTATAATGATTCCTCATTTCTTCCTTATTTTTTTTTTGAGACATGGCCACAATTCCTCTGCTGTATAATGTCCTTTGCTATAGCAAGTTAATAAACTTAACTTTTTGGTTTACAGATTTGTTCCTAGTGATCTTTATCAGATGGGCTTTATTAATAGCTAAAATTATTTGAGCTCAAATAACTAATGTAATTTTTTTAGACTCTCCCACGCTTCTTGAACAAGGGTACTTTTTAGAATGTTTTGTCAATGGGTCATTTCTATCTTTCCTCTGAATGTTTTGAAATCTATTTTCTAAACAGACTGTTTTTGACTAATCTTGCTTGTACTTCCTTCATTGTTACAAACTCTTAAGATGAAACCGTTACTTTCTTACGTGGTTTCCAACTCTTTTTCTAGCACTTTGCAATTTATTACTGAATTAGTAATTTCCTCTTTTGTCCTCCTGAGTGACTCCTTCTGTCCCTTAGAATTTAGCTACAGAATCATCTTTGTCAAGCTTTGAGCCTTAATTGAAAGCTTTAGACAAAACTAAATATTTTGCTGTTTGTGATCGCATAGCACCTTGTTCATATCTCTTATATAGTACTTACTACATTTATGCTTTTTTTTAAAATGTTTTTCTTCTCTAACAGCCTCTGGGGAATATGATCTCTATGATCTGTTCATCTTTGTGTTCTCTGTGCCAGGCATGCCTAATTACCTAATGTTACTGAGGTCGTCAGGGCTCACAAGACAATACTCCTAAATGAAGACTTCTGGAGCAAAAGTTCTTCTCTGAACTTCTGCCCTACTCCAGCCCTCCTATCTCTCAGTCCCATATTCCCTGAGGCTAGCCATAGAAAGTAGGATCACGCTTTGGGAGGCTGAGGCAGGCGGATCACAAGGTCAAGAGATCGAGCCCATCCTGGCCAACACGGTGAAACCCCGTTTCTACTAAAAATACAAAAATTAGCTGGGCTTGGTGGCGTGCGCCTGTAGTCTCAGCTACTCGGGAGGCTGAGGCAGGAGAATTGCTTGAACCCGGGAGGCGGAGGTTGCAGTGAGCCGAGATCGTGCCACTGCACTCCAGCCTGGCGACAGAGCGAGACTCCGTCTCAAAAAAAAAAAAAAAAAAAAAAAAGAAAGAAAGAAAGAAAGAAAGAAATTAGGATAACTGTTCCTCAAGGCAAGACACAGAAACCAGAACCTCTAACCCCTAAAGCCAGGCATAAAAGCCTAAAAATGTTCTGCAAATTTTCCCTCCACCTTTTTGTGTAAAAACTGGCCATAAATTATCTGACCTACTTTGTTTGACTGTAGACCGTAAGAGCTCCATGCCAGAGAGGGTCCTGCCCCATATCCAGAAGGAAGGAATGGTGCTTAGAAGGCCAAGAAGAATCTAGACAGATAGGCCTTGCTGGGTGTCCCCACTCACTCTATTAGCATTAGTTATACCCTTTTCATCCAATCATATTTCTACATAGCTGTCCATACTTTGTTGAACCTAAACATAAAAATGGACAATTTTCCCCCTGTCTTTGGGTCTTCATTCGCTCCCACGTATACACATTAAATAAATTTGTATGCCTTTTATCCTTTTAATTTTTTCTTCTATTAATCTGCTTCATGTCAGTAATTTTCAGTAAACTTTCAGAGGGCCAAGACCCTTGGCCACTCCAGGTAATGAAAACGTCCACAAGACAAATAGATAATTAGTAGGAGCTTCACTTTTGCATAATTTAGAATTCACTGTTGAGCACCTCTACACGCATGCCATTATTGTACCTGGTCTTTGTGATCCTCATAACCTGTATTAGGCAACTGCTCATTTATCTTGAGAAAACACCTAGAGCACAGCACCACTACTTTGTAGGCTACTTTAATATGTATGTGCATTATGCGAGGTTTTATGAACTTATTTTCTGACACACTTGCTTTTCTTCAGTTTCCTCAACTGAAAACAGCGATTCACTGTTACTGTATATATGCTAGGCTCGATGCTGGAGCTAACAATTCCTGCATTACAGGGTCAGGCAGGAGAAGAATGCTGTAATCTGTAAAGCCTTTCTGATTCTGGGAGTGAGGCCAGCTTTAACACAATGTAAGATTGCTACTTCTGAATTTCCCTTTGCAAACAACAGTGTTTCTTCAGCTTTTTGTTTGACCAGCTCTGCATAAATACATCTTACATCGCCACCAGCGATACATACATACAAAACAGTGAAATCAAAATTTCTCCAAACAATTCCTTTACTACGTGATGTACTGTGAAACTTTTCTATTGTACTCTAGTCTCAATTTTATTAAAAACGGAGGGTGGTGGTCTCGATCTACGAAACCAATTTCACAATGCGCTAGAGATTATAACCCGTGGTTTGGGAAACGCTGGCTTGGAAAAAACTCTTTGATCTGTGTCATTCTCCATACATCTCCCTACACCTCTGAGGAGTTCCCAACTGTTTGGTTTCGTCCTAATAATCACTGTGCTGAGTGTTTTCCCTAACTGCTCTGTGAGGGGGCCGCCTGCCTCCTTCCTGGGCTCCTTTAAGAGGGTGGTAACGGTCCATAACCGGGGGAGTGGAGAGGCAGGGCCCACTAGGTCCTCGGTGCAGGACCGGTCCGCTCATCCAGTTCCTGTGAAAGCCGGGTGTGCACGCAAAGCGTGGGAGGGTAGGAGTGAGGCAGGGGCAGAACCAAGACCTCGCAGAGCTGAGGAGCCACAGCGCCTGCGCGCCGCGTTTCCGGAGCCCCTGAGGGGGTCCGCGCGTGCGCAGAGCGCGTTCCGGGAACTGTCCCACCCTCAGAGGCTCCCGCGCGCGCTCCCGCCGAGCCAAAGTACAGGGTGGGCTCCAGGGGGCAGGCGGTGCGGCGGCGCGCGTCAGGGGGCGGTCCTGCGCTGCCGGCTCCGCCCTCTGCTCGCCTCCCAGTCTTCCCCGCGCTTCCTGCACTAAGGCAGCAGCTGCGGAGTGCCACCCGCCGGCTTGCTCGCACCGGCAGTGCCATGGCGGCCTTCAGCAAGTACTTGACGGCGCGAAACTCCTCGCTGGCGGGTGCTGCGTTCCTGCTGCTTTGCCTGCTCCATAAGCGGCGCCGCGCCCTCGGCCTGCATGGGTAAGAAGGCCCGCGCTCCCCGCGTGCTCTCCCTCCCAGCCCGGCTGACGGGTCCCTTCGCCCGGCGGGGTCAGGCGGAGAGAGGGCCGACCGCAACTGCCGCGGGGCTCCAATGTCAGGGCGTCCGCGAGTCCCCGGCGCCGGTGCCGGTCGTGCGATCTCGCTCCACCCCGGTATTGCGAATCCTCCTGCGCCCGCTGGCGAACCGGCGCCCAGCCAGCCCCCAGCCAGCAGCCTCCAGTCGGGGGTGGGAGGGGGAAGCGGTGTGTTCCCCACACCACCCCCTTCCCCACACCACCCCCTTCTGTGTCAACTTTCTGGGTGTGTTCTGGTTTTGCCATCTCATCTCTTTCATCTCCAGAAAGACGGTGAAGGATTTGTTTTGGGGACGTGGATGTGTGATTGAGGATGGGGATTGGATTCGCCAGGCTGGACTCTAGTGTCTAAGTCACTTGGACGAGGTTTGGCTCGATTCCCGAGTAACTGCTGTTGAGAGTCGCGAGGGTGGCGCCTGTGAACTATCACCGGTCCACTTGGCAGGATTGCCTTCTAAAGTGGTGACCCCTTGGAGTCGGTGAACCCTTTGGTCGGTGAACGCCCTGGCATTTCTCCCGGAAAGGCTGAATCGGTTCTGTCAGACTAAGAAGGCAATGTTTCCTTCCTGGGCTATGTAGGTGAAAGGTGAGAGTGTGTTTTAGGTGAGGATCAAGCTCCTTTTTAATGACACTCCACTGTTTCTTCCACTGCGAGAGAATTTCAGTGCTTAGATTTCACTTTGGGAGGTTATCAGATCAGAGAGAGGAAGAGAGAGTCCTCTGAGTTACGCTTGTGACATACAGGTATAAATAACAATTTTTATTTGCCGGACAAGTGAATGAGAAAAGGCTGCGTCCCAACCATTCTTGCCAGTCATTGAATATTTCATATTAAATCTTGACATACTATTTTCATGAATTTTATTTCATTCATTCCTCTGCGCAGGCACTGTTGCCTCCCGTGTTTGATTTGCCTAAAATATCTAATTAATAAAATTTGGACTAAAACACTGACAAGTAGACTTCTAGCTCATAGTACCCTTTTCATGAAGTTCTTTCTAGCCGCCTTCTGTTTTTATCTTACTAGAGTCTGAAGTGATGGTCTTTCTTTTCCTTCCTAAATCCGTTTAACAGAGTTGAAAATGATTTGCACATAGTCTGGGCAATAGAGTGCTTACTCATTTTACTCCTATTCAGTTTGCTTTTAAAAGGATTAATTTCTATTGGTTTGTATGCTTTCTGAGCTCTCAGTTGCAAATAGAAGTTACCTGTTAACTGGGAACATGCCAGTAGAAACAAAATGTTAGGTCCTTTAACTTGAATTCTGTTTTTGCAAAGAAGTGTTTCAGGGCATAGAACAGGTGTTTTAATACGGAGGAGCCAACTCGAGGACAACCCTACCAGTTCTGGATTCTTTTATGATTTTTTTTTTAAAACTTCTTTACTGAAGTATCACATATTTATATGTATATGTGATATTATATCACATACATATCTCACACATATAGTACACATAAGTGTAGAGCTTGAAGAATTTTTACAAATAGAACACACCTGTGTAATCAGCACCCAGGTCAAGAGACATTATCAGCACCGTGAAACTCTCCTCATGCCCCCATCCAGTCAGAGTCCACACTCCTTACTAAACCAATTTATAAGACCGTAAATTATTGGCAAGGGAAATTTTAAACATAATCTAGTGGGAAATAGTAGCAGTAGCAGTAAAATAGTATAATAGAATTTGTCTTATTAAATGATTTTAGCTGCCCGTTTGCCCTTGTAAAATGCTTTAAAAATTACTCTTTTTCTTGAGAAACATTGTGAACTTTTGTGGGGATTGAATTATTTAGCAGGAAATGTACTGAACAAAAGATTGTTGTTAGTCTTTTGCATTGGGCTAAGTGGGGAAAATCTCTATTTTATACATTATTTTGTGGGAGGAGATTGCAAATACTGAGCAAATAAGTGTGAAGTTTAAATTGTTGAGATGAAATGATTGAACTATTTTGAAACCATTAAAAATGGTATTGATGTATTTTTATAGATATTATATGTCCAGAAGTCTTATGAATATCCTTCAGTCACCACCTTTGGTATCACAGTTTGAACATTAGAAGATAATAACTTTTATATGATACTGGCCTTTCGAATATCTTTGGTAACAGAACTAATTTTAATATCTGGTGCTTAATTAAGGAACCTGTGGGTACTTGGCCTTCTTTTGTCTATGTTGTTAATGGTAGTTTGCTTTTAGAATTGGATAGATAATAGAGCTAGTAAAATCACTTTAAAAGTTACAGTGTAACATTTCTCCAAACATTAGATGAATGAGTAATTAAATGTTCTGGGTTATTTTAAATTTTTGTTAATGAATTTTTTTTTCACTCATTTAAATCTCATATATATGTGTGTGTTTCTGACCTTTTATTGTGAAAAATTTCACACATATAAAAAGTACATGGGATGATATAAGGATTACCCAACAAGAACTTTGTTTACCCAAGAGGTACCAGCAGCATTCTATATTCTTGTTTTGTCTGTATCAACCTGCTCCTCACTCCTTATTTTTATAGGCTTGTTAGGTGAAATTTATATACATTGAAATGTACAAATCTTAGTTACACATTTTTTAAACAAATGGGTACACTGTATAACACATCCCTATGACAAATTAGAACATTTCCCTCTCCCCAGAAAGGTCTCTTGTATTCACTCCTGATCCCACCACTGCTGTGCTAACTTTTACACCTTAGTTTGCCTAATCTTACATTTTATTTTATTATGTATGGGGAAAAGCAAAATCTTTTTACTCATGGATAAAGAGGGCCATTTTAAAGGAAGTGTCTTTCAGAATGTTGTATTACTGTGCTAGGAACTATAAGATTTGTGTGTGTGTGTGTGTGTGTGTGTGTGTGTGTATTATGTACATTAAAAAATGTATGACTTCTTAGGGAGCTTACCTTCTTGTTAGGGAAAAGAAACTTAAAACACTGATAGCAGAATGAAATGTACAGACGGACATGTCTTAGAAGTTCTGAGAAAGACAAGATTAATGTGTTTGGGAAGGGTTAGGGCAGGCTTCATGAAGGATGTATATTACGCCTAGAAAGGTGGTAGGAGTGGATAACTGGAATAAAGTGACCGTTATAGCATCTTTGATCAGATTTTTGTTGCATTTATGATAGGAAGAAACTTTATGGTGCCCTTTCAATCCTTCTTCCCTGCTACCAGAGCTCTTTTTAAGAAACTCAGATATGATCATATTATTCCTTCATTAAAATCATTCAGCTTCTCTAAAATACAAACTCATGTATTCATGGTGTGGCCCTCGCCTACTTTTCCCACTCATCCAGCCGTATGGAATTAACTTACAGTCTCTCAGTATGACAGGCTCTGTGCCTAGCCTTTGCAGTCTGATTGTAATCACTGTCATCCTTCACTACCTCTCCCCATGCTTTGATATTTATTTATTTATTTATGACAGGGTCTGTCTCTTTTTGCTCTGGCTGGAGTGCAATGGCGTGATCATGGCTCACTGCAACCTCTGCCTGCTGGACTGAAGCAATCCTCCCACCTCAGCTTACAACGTATAATAGCTGGGATCACAGGTGCCCGCCACCACACCTGGCTAATTTTTTTGTACTTTTTGTAGAAGTGGATTTTCACCGCATTGCCCAGGCTGGTCTGAAACTCCTGAGCTCAAGCTGTCTGCCCACCTCAGCCTTCCAAAGTGCTGGGATTACAGGCATGAGCCACCATGCCCAGCTGTTATTTCTTTTTCTTCAAGACTCAGTCAACACTTTGTCTCAGGTGTTTTCTGTCTTTTTCTGATCTCCAAAGTGATGTGTCATCTGCTTTTATGATACTGTAGGCTAGGGGTCCCCAACCCCTGGGCTATGGACCGGTACAGGTCGGTGGCCTGTTAGGACCCAAGCCGCACAGCCTGTGCAAGTGAGCATTCCACCTGAGCTCTGCCTCCTGTCAGATCAGCAGTGGCATTAGGTTCTCATACGAGCATGAACCCTGTTGTGAACTGCACATGTGAAGGATCTAGGTTGCACACTTCTTATGAGAATCTAATGTCTGATGATCTGAGGTGGAACAGTTTCATCCTGAAACCATCCCCCACCCTACCCCCACTTTGTGGAAAAATGGGCTTCCGCAAAACCCGGTCCCTGGTGCAAAAAAGGTTGAAGACTACTGCTCTAGGCACTTACCACTGTGTATTGTACTAGTTTGTTTTCTTGGCTTTTGCCTACATCAGATCCTGAGTTTCTTGAGGACATGAACTGAATCATCTTTAATTACCTAGTTTGGCTATGTCATAGGTTAGACAGTGTTTATAGAGAGGGTAAATGACACAGGCGAGTTGAAGAACTTTTAACGGTAATTGACAGGCGGTTGGAGATGCCTAGAACAAACATGAATAGAAACATTCTTTTCACAGACATAATAGTTGTGTACCTGACTATATAACCTGACCTGGGTAGTGGGAAATCAGTGGGCCAATTTTGGAAGGCAATGGTACCAATGCTATAGCCACAGTATTTTATTATCTTTAAAAAACATGACAGAACAAAGCAGTTTCTTTCGCTTGTTATCAATGCTTGTCAATTGAAGTTCAGATTTCTCATCTTGGATTTCAGAGCCTCTCTCAATCTGGTCTCACTTTACCTGGCTAATCTTATATGCCATTGCCTGCCAGTGGGTACTGTCTGTTCCAAACAGGCCAGTTTCTGCACTGTTCTTTGAACAGACCACACTCATTTTTGGCTTTGGGGCTTTATTCATGCTGTTACTTATACCTGGAATATCTTTCTATGATATCTCTGTTCTCCAACTCATGTCATCCTTAAAGGGTTAGATCAGGGTCGCCTGGTCCATGAAGTGTTATTTAACTATTCTAGATTATCTAAATGATGATCACCTCTTTTAAAATTTCCGAAGCATGACTTTAAGTACCTTTGTTGTTTTACCTATTCATTACTTGACTGGGTATAATCTAGCTAGGTACACCAAAGTCCACCTCCTTATGGGGTGATTTTTGGATTTTTCTTCCTTTAAAAGCCCCAATCTATAAATGGTGGGAACACAGTTTCCTATTTCTGAGGAATTTCAGGGAGCTTGTGTTTCCCTTCATGACACCTTACTTTACTTCCTTGCTTCTGCTCTGTTTTAGAAGATACTTACATTTTGTCTCTTGAGCCTGTCTCTTTGGTATCTGCCTTAATTTCTCTAAAGAATCAGTCACAAAGCAAATATTTGTAGTAGAGCTTTATTGAAAATTTGGGAGGAGTGGTAAGGATTATATCCCAGCATAGTGAACAGCTTAAAATGCTTTTATTTAGAAGTTTCGTGGACATTCCCACTGCTGGAAATTTCTTGACTTTTTTTTTTCCCTGTTGCCTGCTGCTGGGCCTTTCTTTACCCATTGGATGTCCTTATATCTCTAGCTTCTTACTCCCTGCAGTGCCTTACTGCTAACCCCTCTATAGCTTCCCTGCAAACTTCAAAATTCAGCTTTCCTTCCTTAGATCTGCTCCTTTCAACTCATGCTCTAGAAGGGGCCTGGCTTCACTTTTCTCAGTTTTACAGGCAAACTGAGTGTTTTGCAAAGTAGAAGCATGAGTCAGGTGAGGGACCAGAGCTGCGTGAGACCCTTACAGTGACCCATTAGTAGATGTTATATGTGCTGGCCCCCTTCGGATCCTTACAGTAAAGAGGAGATGCTTAAGCAACCTTAGGTGGAAAAAATTGAAGAATTTGACAGCCAAAGTAGCTGTGTACTGAAACTAAGGCAGATCAGGTCCAGAGCTGTTGTTTTGAGAACTGTATAGCTATCTGTGGTCTGCTAGGGGGAACTGAGTGCAGGTTGTTTAATTAATTATGTCTCCCAGTTATTGGCACATTCACGCCCTTGGGTAGGCATTCTATTTTAAGGTTACACTTGCTGTTTCCCCTGCCTGAAGTGCTCTTTCCTCAGATACTCACACTGCTTACTCTCTCCCTTCTTTCAGTCTTTTATCAGACATTTTAATGAGACTTTCTGTTGCCATTCAATTTATTTTTATTTATTTATTTTGAGACGGAGTCTCACTCTGCCACCCATGCTGGAGTGTGATGGCACGATCTTGGCTTGCAACCTCTGCCTCCCAGGCTCAAACAATCCTCTCATCTCAGCCTCCAAGTAGCTAGGATTACAGCCACATGCTACCACCTGGCTAATATTATTTTTTGTAGAGATGAGTTCATGTTATGTTGCCCAGGCTAGTCTCGAACTCCTAGGCTCGTGAGATTCTCTGGCTTCAGCTTCCTAAAGTGCTGGGATTATAGGCATGAGCCACTGTGCCTGGCCCCCGCCACTCAATTTAAAATAGCATCTTATCTACCTTCCTGTCTTTACTTTTCTTCTTAGCACTTATCACTATAAAATAATGGTATACATTTTACATATTTATCTTGTTTTTTGTATATCTTTGCAGTATATACTTACTGCTAGCATGTAAGTTCCACAAGGGCAAGAATTTTTATCTATTTTATTCAGTTATAGTCCCAGTGGCTAGAACTGTGGCTGGCATATAGTAGACACTCATATTTGTTTGACTCTACAACAACAAATGAGATGTTCATTTCTTGGGGGCTGTGGTTACTATTGTTTTAAATAAGAAATTCTTTTTCTGCAAATGTGAATGTTGTCTTTAGTATATTTATGAGCTCTTTAGGAGCTGGACCACTTATACCCCCTATATGTATGGATAAAGCAAGTCTCAAAAACTTATAAAAATGTTTTCTTTTTATTTCCTTTTATCCTGTATTTATGTGCATTTTTTACATAGTTATAACATACTTTTTGCTATTTTCATTTAAAACATACCTCTTGTCTATATTTCCCTATACATGACCTTAATAACTATGCTTTTAAAGAAATATGTAAATTCCTGTGTGGCTGTGTCTTAATTTATTTTACTCTTAGCTATTGAGCATCTAGACTGCCTCTGGAATTTTTATGGATTATACTGTGTATTTTTGCAAGTGAACATTTTTGTCTCTGCTGAATAACTTCCTTGGAATAAATTGCCAGGAATGAGATTAATGATTGGAGGCTTATGAATTTCCTTAGTGTTTCTGGAAACAGTGTGGGCATTCTTAAGCTACACAGATTGATGTATTACTTTTCATGAGTTGTGCCAATTTGCAGTGCTAACTTAATTACCTACTGATCATTAGGGGGTATTTAAATTTTTTTCTACTTTACAGATGTAAAATGGTGTTGAAAGATTAATTTACATGTATTTTATAATTTACAAAAATGAGCATTTTTATACACAGCAACTTGATCTTTATTATGGAGGCAGTTTGGCATAGTGTTAAAGAATAGTCTTTAGAGTCAGATATGGGTTCGGTTTTTCGGTTAGCCATTTGCCAGATCTGTGACCTTGGTCAATTTACTTAACCTTTCTGAACCTCAGTAGAATAGGGATGGTAGTATTTATTCACTCAGCAGTTAAGTGAGGATTCATGGTGAAAGTATCTTAACCCAGTACTCAGTAAATAAAAGGTAGCTCTCATTCTTATGCTTGCTAAAAGAAAACTAAAAGGACAACAAAACATACCATTGTTAGCGTCTTAAAAACTCCAGAGCCTTGCTAATTTCCTCAGATGTACCCATGAAAATCTCCTGAAAGAAGTCTTTTTCAGCTGATAGAATCATTTACTTTCGGAATTGGAAAGTGTTTTAAGTTAGTTTTATGTGACATGGTTTTAGGTCTCTGTATTTTTTCAGTTGCTGCTTCCTGAATGTGACAGTATTTCTCCACCTTTTAAAGAGGCGGTGCTAAATGGAATTCAGTATTCAAAGTGTCTTCTCACTGACACACTAGGAAAGAACTGTGACCTGTCTTGTCCTAAGCTTTCATTAAAGATCCTAAGATCCTACGCTTTCATTAAAATAGCTTGAAGTTACATTCATTTTTATGACTTGCAAATATTTTTCACTTGTATTTAGTTTACAGAATGGTTTTCCCTTCTTTCCGCCTCCTCAACTTGGTGTGTTTGATTTTTTATTTTTTGAGACTCAGTCCTGCTCTGTTACCCAGGCTGGAGTGCAGTGGTGCGATCTTGGCTCACTGCAGCCTCCAACTCCTGGGTTCAAGTGATTCTCTTGCTTCAGCCTCCCAAGTAGCTGGGATTACAAGTGCCCATCAACATGCCCATCTAATTTTTTTGTAATTTTAGTAGAGACAGGGTTTCGCCATGTTGGTCAAGCTGGTCTCAAACTCCTGACCTCAGGTGATCTCCCTCCTCGGCCTTGCAAATTGCTGGGAGTGGCGTGAGCCACTGCGCCTGGCCTGACTTTTTTTTTTTTAAACCTGGGTGCAGGTTTTTATACTTATTTTTGGTTGGGCACATTACTTCTTCCTTCTGAAACTTTTTAGTCTGCACATGTAATTACTATTTTTTCTGTATGTTTTCCTAACAAACTTCAAAAACTGATTGGACAGGACTAAGTATAGAACAGTATGTTTACGCCACTATAATCTTTCTATTAATTGACACCCATTGGTTATTGTATTGGCTCTCATCTTTAACTTACCAACACCTTTTCACACATTTCCTTGTGTTAGTAGACCTGGCGTTCTGACAATATCCATAACCTGATCCATAGTGGGCCAGAGACCTCTTTTGGGATGTTTCTGCTGGAGCCGGTGTGGGGAAGGGTCTTTCTTTCCTGGTCATAGAGGTGTGCAGATAGACCCTAGAGCTGTATGTGCTCTGATCTCTTACATGGAAAGGTCAGAGAAACCCTGATTTTGTTTATCATCAAATGCTTTGTAGCATAGTGAACAAATTTTACAAAATGTTCTTGATTGCTTTCAAATAAAAGAATGACCTTAATCTGACATGATTTTTGTGGTGAATTCATATTTGCTCCTAGAATTTACTACTTCCTTCTAAGTACCCATGCCATACTGCCCATTTAGATAAGTAAGTTGTAATTTTTTCCCCAGGATCAACATCATACTCATCCATGACCAGATAAATATCATCACCTTCTAATCTGTTTCAATGTAATATGAACTTGAATTATGAAGGGGAAAGATAGGATCTTCCTAAACTTTCTTTGGAACAATATATGCTAAATTAAATAAAATTTTATGAGAAGTGGTATTTCACTATGTTGACCAGGCTGGTCTTGAATTTCTGGCCTCCAAGCAATCTCCTGCCTTGTCCTCCCAAAAGTATCAGGATTACAGGCATGAACCACTGTGCTAGGCCTTTTTGGAAAGATTTTTATGTAATGGTTGTTTAAAATGGCATTTATATTATTTCTACATAAAATTAGGCATCAGGCCCTTGCTTAAAAACATGGCTTTCATCATAACCTTCTTTTTAAGAGTAAGTCACTTTTGTTTTAGGCATCTCTGTCAAGAATATAGCCTTTTCCATAAGCTTAAGGATAAAATTCTTTGGATAACTGATATTTATGTCATATAGTGGACCTGTTATAAATATTAAGGTAGTTTGAAGCTTTTGTAGGTAAAATGGAAGGAGTGTGCTAAAAGGTGTTTTCTTTGTTTATTTTTTGTGGTTTTTTTTGCCGCAAGATTGAGAAATGGAAAAGTTTTGTTTTTTTTTTTTTAAAACATACCTTTCTTATTGGTTTGCTAGATTAACAGGACTGAGTGAATGCAGTTAAGTTAATAAAGC
This sequence comes from Cacajao melanocephalus, assembly GCA_963573385.1. Taxonomy (NCBI): domain Eukaryota; kingdom Metazoa; phylum Chordata; class Mammalia; order Primates; family Pitheciidae; genus Cacajao; species Cacajao melanocephalus. Next base: position 96,911 of record CAUYLG010049822.1, read on the forward strand.
ATAAAATTGAAAATAAAGCTCATCAAAGCCTAATGAGCTAGTTTGAGATCTGTAAATAGATGTAGCTGTCTCACCACTATAATGATACGATAATAATAGACATAATTATTTTGACTTTTTAGTATTATATTAATACATCTATTGGCATTAAAAAGCACTGTGTAGAATGAGGCAACTGCTCTAGGTAAATAATAATTTAGTCACCATGTTATGTTTATAATGTATCACTGCATGTCCCTATTATAAAAATATTTATACAGCTTCTTAAATATATGAAGTAAGCAACATGAGACATAGTCTGGTATGTTTTGGCTGTGTCCCCACCTAAATCTCATTTTGAATTCCCACATATTATGGGAGGGACTGGTGGGAGGTAATTGAATCATGGGGGCAGGTCTTTTCTGTGCTGTTCTAGTGATAGCAATAAGTCTCATGAGACCTGATGGTTTTATAAAGAGGAGTTGTCCTGTACAAGCTCTTTTTGCCTGCTGCCATCCATGTTGTGGCTTGCTTCTCCTTGCCTTCCACCATTATTTTGAGGCCTCCCCAGCCATGTGGAACTGTGAGTCCAATTAAACCTCTTTCTTTTTTAAATTGCCCAGGCTTGGGCATGTCCCTATCAGCAGCATGAAAATGGACTATTACAGTAAATTGGTACCAGTAGAGTGGGATGTTGCTGAAAAGATACCTGAAAATGTGGAAGCGACTTTGGAACTGGGTAATAGGCAGAGGTTGGAACAGTTTGGAAAGCTCAGAAGAAGACAGGAAAATGTGGGAAAATTTGGAACTTCCTAGAGACTTGTTGAATGGCTTTGACAAAAATGCTGATAGTAATAAGAACAATAAAGTGCAGGCTGAGGTAGTCTCAGACGGAGATGAGGAACTTGTTGGGAACTGGAGCAAAGGTGTCTCTTGTTATGTTTTAGCAAAGAGACTGTCAGCATTTTCCCCCTGCCCTAGAGATTTGTGAAACTTTGAACTTGAGAGAGATAATTTAGGGTGTCTGGTGGAAGGAATTTCTAAGCAGCAGTGCATTCAAGAGATGACTTGGGTGCTGTTAAAAGCCTTCAGTTTTATAAGGGAAGCAGAGCATATAAGTTCAGAAAATTTGCAACCTGACAATATGATAGAAAAGAAAAACACATTTTCCGAGGAGAAATTCAAGCGGGCTGCAGAAATTAGCATAAATAGCAAAAAGGCCGAATGTTAATCACCAAGACAATGGGTAAAATGTCTCTAGGACATGTCACAGACATTTTGTGGCAGCCCCTTCCATCACAGGCCTGGAGGTTTAGGAGGAAGAAATGGTTTCATGGGCCAGTCCCAGGGTCCTTCTGCTGTGTGCAGTCTAGGGACTTGGTGCCCTGTATCCCAGCTGCACCAACTGTGACTAAAAGGGGCCAAGGTACAGCTCAGGCCATGGCTTCAGAGGGTGTAAGCCCCAAGCCTTGGCAGCTTCCGTGTGGTGTTGAGCCTGCAAATGCACAGAAGTCAAGAACTGGGGTTTGGGAACCTTTGCAGAGATTTCAGAGGATGTATGAAAATGCCTGATGCCCAGGCAGAAATTTGCTGCAGGGATGGGGCCCACCTGGAGAACCTCTGCTAGGGCAGTGTGGAAGGGAAATATGAGGTTGGAGCCCCCACGCAGAGTCCACACTAGGGCACCACCTAGTATAGCCGGGAGAAGAGGGCTACTGTTCTGCAGACCCCAGAATGGTAGATCCAGCAGCAGCTTGCATCATGCGCCTGGAAAAACTGCAAACACTCAACACCAGCCTGTGAAAGCAGCCAGGAGGGAGGCTATGCTCTGCAAAGCCACAGGAGTGGAGCTGGCCAAGACCATGGGAACCTACCTCTTGCTCATTGTGACCTATATGTAAGACACGGAGTCAAGGGGATTATTTTGGAGCTTTAAGATTTGACTACCCCACTGGACTTCAGACTTGCGTGGGGCCTGTAGCCCCTTTGTTTTGGCCAATTTCTCCCATTTAGAATGGCTATATTTACCCAATGCCTGTATCCCCATTGTATCTAGGAAGTATTTAACTTGCTTTTGATTTTACAGCCTCATAGGTGGAAGGGACTTGCCTTGTCTCGGATGAGACTTTGGACTGTGGACTTTTGAGTTAATGCTGAAATGGGTAAAGACTTTGGGGGACTGTTGGGAAGGCATGATTGGTTTTGAAATCTGAGGACGTGAGATTTGGGAGAGGCCAGGGGTGGAAATATATAAGGTGGACCTTAAGAAATATATAGTGTTTTGCTAAGGGGTAAAAGGCATTCCAGGTAGGGAAAACAGCTTGAGCAAAGGCATGGAGTTAACAGAGTTATAATTGAGAAGGAACTGCAAGGACAGGAAGCTGGAGATATTACTACAAATAAAGTATTGAACACTTAAAATATTTTAGACATTGTTCTGAATGTTTTACATGTATTCTTAACAACAGTTTTTTGAAATAGTTCTTTTTATTGTCTTCATTTTACAGATGAGGAATCAGAAAAAATAAAAATGGTATCTAATTATGAGAGTCCTTAAGTTTGAATTGATCATGTGGAAGATAAAAGGCAGAATAAAGCATTTAAATCAAAATCTTTCAAATGAACTTAGATTCAAAGAACTCGAGAATCATTCAGGGGTTAAAAAAGGTTTTATATTAAATTACAAGGTGAAGTTTATTATTAAAATTTTATTTGCTATATTAAGTCATGCATTGCTTAACAATGGAGATGCGTTCTGAGAAATGCGTTGTTAGGCAATTTTATTGTTGTACTTAACAAACCTAGATGCCATAGACACACTCAGGCTGTATGGTATATGGTATATATAGCCTATTGCTTCTAGGCTACAAACTTGTACATCATGTTACTGTACTGAATACTACAGGCAGTTGTAACACAATGGTATTTTTTCTTTTTGTCTAACCATGTCTTGTTTTTAGACAGAGTCTGGCTCTGCCACCCAGGCTTTAGTGCAGTGGCACAGTCTTGGCTCACTGCAAGCTCTGCCTCCCAGGCACAAGGGCTTCTCCTTCCTTAGCCTCCCTCATAGCTGGGACTATAGGTGTGGGCCACCATGCCTGGCTAATTACTTTTTTTTTTCAGTAGAGATGGGGTTTTGCTATGTTGGCCAGGCCGGTCTTGAACTCCTGGCCTCAAGCGATCCGCTTGCTTTGGCCTCCCAAAGTGCTGGGATTATGGGCATGAGCCACTGTGTCCAGCCTCTAAACATGTCTCAACATAGAAAAGGTACAGTAAAAGTATGGTATAAAATATCAAAAATGGTATACCCATATAAGGTGTACTTACTGTGAATGGCACTTGCAGGACTGGAAGTTGCTCTGGGTGAATCATTGAGGGAGTTATGAGTGAATGTGAAGGCCTAGCATATTACTGCACACTACTACAGACATGATAAGCACTGTACACTTAGGCTACACTGAATTTAAAAAATTTTTTTTAATTAAAAAAAATACCACTGTCATCTACTTCTTCATCTTGTCCCACTGGAATGTTTTCAGGGGCAATAAAATGTGTGGAGCTGTCATTCATATGATAGCAATACCTTCTTCTGGAATATCTTTTGAAGGATCTGCTTGACGCTGTTTTACAGTTAACTTTTTGAAATATAAGTAGGAGTACACTCTAAAATGACAAACATATAGTATAGTAAATACGTAAACTAATAATGAAGTCATTTATTATTATCAAGCATTATGTACTGTACCTAATTGTTTCATATGACTGGCAGTGTAGCAGGTTTTTTTTTACACTTTCATCACCACATACACATGAGTAATTTGTTGTACTACAATATGATGTCAGCTACAGTGTCAGTAGGTGATAAGAATTTTTCAGCTCCATTGTCTTATGGGACCACGGTTGGTTATGCAGTCCATTGTTGACTGAAATGCTATGTAGTGCATGACTGTAATATAATCATGGTGAAATACTCTTTACGAGTTAAGGCACCTTTAACTGTAGATTATACCATAGACAGCAAACTGCATAAATACACAAATAATGCAATGACATCTTTTACAAAACAAAACACACGCTTTTAACCACTACCCAGATCAAGAAGTAGATCTTCTAGCCACTGCATAAGCCTTCGACATGGCCCTTCCCAGTCACAGTCTCTTTTCTCTCACCTAAAATTAATTGCAATCCTGACTTCTGTATAATCGCGTGTTTTGCATTTCTTATACTTTCATCACCCAAATGTGCATTCCTGAAAACTAGTTTAGTTGTGATCGTGGGGTTTTTTTTTTTTTTTTTGGTCTAAGTCTCTTAACCTACATATCCTCCTGCCACCTCTCTTTTCTTTTTCTTTCTTACAGTTTATTCCTTGAAGCAGCCAGTTATTTTGACCTATACAGATTCCACAGTCTGAATTATGCTGATTGCATAATTTTTCTTCATCCTTTGTATTTCCTATAACTTGATAGTTGGATCTAAAAGCTTGATCAAGTTTAGGTTTTGCTTTGTGTTTTTGGGTTGTTATTTCACTTCCCAGGAGGTAGTGTGCTATATTCTGCATTAGGAGATATATAGGGTGAGGCATGGTGGCTCACACCTGTAATTCCAGCACTTTGGGAGGCCAAGCCAGGAGGATAACTTGAGCCCAGGAGTTTGAGATGAGCCTGGGCAACGTAACAAAACCCTGTCTCTATAAAAATAAAAAAAAATTAACTGGGCATGGTGATGCATGCCTGTAGTTCCAGCTACTGAGATGGGAGGATCACTTCAGCCTAGGAGGTTGAGGCTGCAGTGAACCATGATGGCACCATCCATTCCAGCCTGGGCAACAGAGCAAGATCCGGTCTTAAAAAAAAGAAAGTTATAGTGTCTGTTTTTCTCTCTTTTTCTGATTTTAGCAACCGCTGATGCTTGATGCCTAGATCAGTGAATTTATTAAAGCTTGCAATATGGTGATAGTTGAATTCTGTTATTTCTTATTTATAAGGTGGAATGCTTCCATAGAAAGAAACCTTTTCTACCATCTGGTTAGTAGTTGTACCTATTGGTGCATTTCGATTAATTTGCTTCTTTATTTACCAATTTTCAAAATAATATGTTAATTTTCTGTTCTTGTCTGAAAGGGACCAGTGAGTTCTTCAGTCATTATGAACCTTTTGATTTAATTATTTGTGCTTCAGTTCATTACAGTTATTGTCTGTATTTTTGCTCAGTTGTCCCATCTTGGACCAATGGGAGCCTCTTTAAGCTGACTCCTTAGTCCTTTTGACATGGCTTTAGTGATCTTTGATAGCTTCCTTGCTGTCTGTAGTAATACATTCCAGGCTCCTCTTAGACATTTCCTGACCGAGATCTAACATCAGCTTTTTTTGCCTAAGAAGACGTTGCTTCCTTTTTTTGGGAAATGGTATTTCAGGATAACAGTTGGAATTAGGGATGCTCATTTCTACTAGATTGGCCATTGTTTCTAGGCTTTTCATGTGGACAGAGACAGGAAATGCATACTGATACTTCCAATCCATGTATAAGATTTTGAGATTTTAAATTATCATCTTCTGTTTATGTCTGTATCTCCTTGTATCCCATACTGATAAATAATCTTGATTCTTAAAGACATAGTTGATGGTCAAAATGAGTTATCACAAAAATATTCAGTTGCATTATCTCACTTTACACACTCAGTGTTCTCCAAATAATAATACAAATACCTCTGCTGTTAATATGATTACTGAAAATAGTTAAATTTTTTCACTTATGCCCTTTCCATTCTTTCTTATTTTTTGGTTGTACTGTATCTATGTTGTCAGACAGACCAAATAGATACAGGCATGCCTCATTTTATTGCACTTTTTTGTGCTTTGGAAGTAATGTGTTTTTTTTACAAATTGAAAGTTTGTGGCAACCCTGCATTGAGCAAGCTCTATGGAAGCCATTTTTCCAATAGCACTTGCTCACTTTATATCTCTGTATCATATTTTGGTAATTCTTGTGATATTTCAGACTTTTTCATTATTGTCATACCTACTATGGTGATCTGGGATCAGGCATCTGTGGTGTTATTGTTGTAATTGTTTTGGGGTACCATGACATTCAAAAGCTAGGTTTTTTGTGCCTGGTAGCCAAGTTGTGAATGCAAAGGAAAAGTTCCTGAAGGAAAACTGCCCCTTCAATAAACATAAGCATCATAAGAAACAGCCTTATTGCTGATAGGGAGAAAGTTTGAGTAGTCTGAATAGAAGATCAAACCAGCTGCAACATTCCCTTAAACTAAAACCTAATCCAGAGCAAGACCCTAACTCTTTTCAGTTCTACGAAGGCTGAGAGAGGTGAGGAAGCTGTAGAAGAAAAGTTTGAGATTAGCAGAGGCTGGTTCATGAGGTTTAAGGAAAGCAGCCATCTCCATGATATAAAATTACAAGGTCAAACAGCAAGTACTGATGTAGAAGCTGCAGCAAGTTATCCAGAAGATCTAGCTAAGATAATTGAAAAAGGTGGGCTACACTAAACAACAGGTTTTCAGTGTAGACAAAACAGCTATCTATTGGAAGAAGATGCCATCTAGGACTTTGGTAGCTAGAGAAGAGACATAAATGCCTTCCTTCAAAGTTTCAAAGAACAGGCTCTTTTGTTAGGGGTGAATGCAGCAGGCAATTTTAAATTGAAGCCAGTATTCATTTACCATAGTGAAAATCCTAGGGCCCTTAAGAATTATGCTAAATTTACTCTGCCTACGTATAAATCGAACAACAAAACCTGCATGCATAGCACCACATCTGTTTATGTTTTATTAAAATGTTAATATTTTAATACCATTGTTGGGACCTACTTCTCTGAAAAAGGATTCCTTTCAAAATGTTACTGCTCATTGTCAATGCACCTGGTCACCCAAGAGCTCTGCTGGAGATGTACAAGGAGATTGTTTTAATGACTGCTAATACAGCATCCTTTCTTTAGCCCATGGATTAAGAAGTAATTTTGACTTTCAAAGCCTGTTATTTAAGAAATATATTTTGGAAGGCTATAGTTTCCATAGATAGTTGTCCCTGCTATGGATCTGGGTTAAATATATAAAAAACCTTCTGGAAAGGATTCAGTACTCTAGGCCATTAAGAACATTTGTGATTCATAGAAGAAGGTCAAAATATCCACATTAACAGGATTTTTGGAGGAAGTTATTCCAACCCTCACGGATGACTTTGAGGCGTTCAGGATTTCACTGGAGGAAGTAACTGCAGATATGGTAGAAATAGCAAAAGAACTAGAAGTGGAATCTGAAGATATGATGGGATTGCTTCAATCTCATAATAAAACTTGAAAGGATGAAGAGTTGCCTGTTACGCATGAGCAAAGAAAATGATTTCTTCAGATGGAATCTACTCCTAGTAAGGATGATGTGAACATTGTTAAATGACAATAGAGGATTCACAATGTTACATAAACTTGGTTGATAAAGCAGTGGCAGGATTTGAGAAGGTTGATTGACTCCAATTTTGAAAGTTCAGTTGTGTAAAATGCCATCAAACAGCATAGTATGACACAGAGAACTCTTTTTGTGAAAGGAAGAGTCAATCACTATGGCAGACTTCAGTGTTGTCTTATTTTAATAAATTGCCACAGCCAACCCAGCTAATGGCCCTGATCATTCAGCAGCCATTAACATGGAGGCAAGACCCTCCACCAACAAAAGGATGAACATTTTTTAGCAATAAACTATTTAAAAACCGAGGTATGTCCATTGATTTTTTTTTTAGACATAATGTCATTGGATACCTGATAGACTACAGTATAGTGTAAATATAACTTTTATATGCACTGGAAAACCAAAATGTTCATGTCACCCACTGTATTGTGACATTAGCTTTATTGCAGTGGTCTAGAACTGAATGCACAGTGTCTCTGAAGTACACTATTATGTATTCTTTCCCTTTTAACTCTCATTGAGTCTTAGTTCTACAAGTAAATATGTATTTAATGCTCACTAACTCTTTTTAGGTCAGCGGCTTTATAGTCATTCTTCCTGTCCAGAGCTTGTTCTGTAGTAAATTCCTCAGGAAGAGCTCATGGAACAGTACTCCGAATTCTTTCATGTTGTAAACAGTTTGTGTCTAACCTTTGTTCTTGAAAATTTGTCTGGATGTAAAATCCTAGGTTCATATTTTCTCTTCTTGAATATCTTAAATATGTTACTCTATTGTTTTCTGACATTGAGGGTTGTTAACCAAGTTGGTGGATAATCTCATTTGCTTTTCTTTTTTAGATGACTTGGTCTTTTGGGTACCCAAAGGATTTTTTTTTTCCACATTTAAAAAAATTCTAGGCTGGGCGCAATGGCTTATATCTGTAATCTCAGCACTTTGGGAGGCTGAGGTAGGCAGATCACTTGAGGTCAGGAGTTTGAGACCAGCCTGGCCAACATGGTGAAACCCTGTCTCTACTAAAAATACAAAAATTAGCCAGGCGTGTTGGCATGTACATGTGGTCCCAGCTGCTCAGGAGGCTGCTACAGGAGAATCACTTGAACGTGGGAGGAAGAGGGCAGTGAACTGATTGCACCACTGTACTCCAGCCTGGGCAACAAAGCGAGATTCTATCTCAAGAATAAAAAATATTCTAATCTTTTTAAATTCAGAAATTTATTTTTTTATTTTTTTTGTTGAGACGGAGTCTCTGTTGCCCAGGCCGGAGTGCAGTGATGCCATCTTGGCTCACTGCAGCCTCCACCTCCCGGGTTCAAGCGATTCTCCTGCCTCAGCCTCCTGCATAGCAGAGATTACCACACCCAGCTAATTTTTCTATTTTTAGTAGAGACAGGATTCGCTATGTTGGCCAGGCTGGTCTGGAACTCTTGACCTCAAATGATCCACCCGCCTTGGCCTCCCAAAGTTCTGGGATTACTGGTATTTCAGGAAAATTTTTGGAAATATTTTTACCCTTTTTGTGTTTTGGTTTTCTTTTTTGGGAGGAACTTTAATAAATAAATTTACTTCCTTTGTTTATCATTTGTATTACTTTTCTCTATATTTTGTTTTGTTTGAATATATGAAATTGTATATTTGTATATAATTTGTATATTTACTTTCATGTTTTATTTATTTGTGTTTATTTGCTCTTGTACATTTTATGTTTTCATATTCAATTTTGAAATGAGTTTTCTTTCTAAATTTCTAATTATTTTATCACCACATTTGTAAGTTTAATAAATCTTGTTTTATGTTGTGAGTTTATGTCTAGCATTGGCTTCTTCTACTTCTTTTAGAGACAAGCTCTCACTATGTTGCCCAGGTTGGAATGCAGTGGCTATTCACAGGCATGATCACAGCTCCCTGCAGCCTTGAACTCCTGTCCTCAAGGGATTCTCTAGCCTCAGCTTCCCAAGTAGCTGGGATTGCCGGCACACACCACTGTGCCTGGCTAGCATTGCTTCTTAATTTTTTTGCCTTATTTTGAGATCATAGGTTATAGTTTTCATATCTTCTAAGAATGTGTTTCTCACATGCTTTCATTGTCTGTAGGGATGCTATTTTTATTCTTGTATTTTTATAATTTTTTAAAAGATTTAACTTTGATTTTGTTCCATTGTTTGCTTTTCTTTTTTTGTCTGAAATTTGTTTTTTCAACTGTTAGAAGGAGAAGTTTGATTTAGGATAACTTTTCTGATTTATGCTCTTCTGTTGTTTTCATGCAGTGTTTGAAAATACTGTTTACTGTCTGAGATCTCTAGGCTATTTCTTTCACTTTGTTCCTGTGCTCTCACATTGTATTCTCTTCCCTGCAGTTTCTCTTCATGGGAGGCTCTGTTCTGAAAGGGAGCTTTAATAGATTAATTTTGAGTCTTCAGGGGTCCAGGCTGCTCCACCCCCATTAGACCTTACCTTGAATTCCTTGCGTTTGCTTATAGTGCTGTTTCTTGGACTGTGTGGAACACCTCCCAGTTTCAGCTGCTGCTCTCAAATTGGTCCTTCAAGCTTTCCAGTGAGTCCTTTTAGTGATTTAGGGATTTCTCCATGTGCATGAGATACCCTATTTACTCTGCTGCTACCTTTGAGGTTCTTGTAGCTGTTGATAGGTTGTTACCTCCCATTCATATTTTAGGATTTGTAGAAATACTTTGTTATCTAGCTTTCTAGTTTTGTTGTATATGTTGTCCATGGGTTTTGGGTTTTGCTATCCTAGTTGGTGAGTCAGGTTATTTCTTAGGAGGAGGAGGATGGATTCAAGAAGCTTCAAAATAATCCCATACATCTCAAATCACTAAAGACAGACTTTTTAATAAACACCAGTAGGATAATTGTTTAGCCATTGGAAACGAGATAAAATGAGATCTACACCTCATACTATATGTGAGGATAAATCCATTAAAGTATACAAATGCCAGAGAAAAACACGGGTGGATTCCATCCCTACCTGGATGTAGGGAAAGCTTTTCTAAGTGTGACTCAAAAATCCGGGTGCAACAAAAGAAAATATTGATGAATTTGACTATATAAAATTAAAAGGCTTCTGTGTGGTAAAAAACTCACCATAACAAGAGACAAATGACAAACTTATAGAACATGTCTGTAATATATATCACAGATAAAGGGCTAAGATATATATGTATATATAAATGATTCTTAAACGTGATTAATCTAACTTAAAATATGAGAAATGCAAATTTGATCTATACTAAGATGCTGTTTCACATATTACATTGGCAAAAACTTAAAAATGTAACAATATGCTTTATTGGCGAGGCTGTGAAGAAACTGGAACTCTCTTACAATCCTTACAATCCTGGTGGTAATGCAAAGTTACAGCCTTTGTGAAGGGAATTTGACTGTAGCCAACAAAACTGCATATGCAGTTGTGTATTGACTCAGCAGTCCCACTGAGAATACAGCCCTGAAAGTATGCAAATACAAATGTGTAAGGTTATTTATTGGAGCATTGCTTGTTATTGCAAACTATTGGAGACAACCTAAATGCCCATACGTAAGAGGTGGTTGAATAAAATGTGGTACTTACATACAATGGAGTGTAATAGAGCTGTGAAGAAAAATGAAGATGCTTTCTGTGGACTGACAGAAAGTTATTTCTAGGAAACAGTAAGTAAAAAGACAAAGTACAAAAGACTAGGTATGCTATCTTTTATGTAAGAAGGGAAAGTCAAATAAATATGTATTTGCTCATTTTGTACAAAAAGAAACAGGATGGATAAATTGGGAAATGATGAAACTGGTTACTTAGAGGGTATGAGTAAGAACAGGGTCAAAAGGAAGCGGTTGGTTGAACAGGGTAAGAAGATATTATTGGGATAGTTGGAAAAATTGGCATAAGGTGTGAATAAGGTCTGAGTAGTTTCAGTATTCTATCCATGTTAATTTCATGATTTTGATAATTGTACTGTAGTTATGTAAGAGAAAGTCTTTGTTTTTAGACTATAAACACTGAAGTATTTAGAAGTAACTTAATCTCAGATGGCTCAGGAAAACACCCGTGTGTGTATATATAGAGAAAAGAATAATAAATTTGCTAGAACATTAATTGGGAAATCTAGATGAAAGACATATGAGAAATCTGTATTATTTTAGCAGATTTTCAATACATTTGCGATCATATCAGAATTAAAAGTTTATTTTAAAAATACTGTGCAATTGCTGTAAGCCATTTTCCCAGAATTCCCTTTGTAAGATGACTTATGTGGCTCTTCTGCCTTTATTCTAAAGGACTTCCATATTTTTATGGAATACTATTTTATAGTTGCTGTTGAGGAACCCAATTTTATGAGTGCAGTGAATCTTACAAACAAGTTATAAAATGTACTTTAGTTACCAACTTTTGCACTGGTATTGTGTATAATTTTAAAAATAGTCTTTGCATTAAAGGTGTAAGTGCAGATTTCTTACATGCATATGTTACACAGTGGTGAAGTCTGGGCTTTTAGTGTGCCCATCACCTAAGTAGTGAACGTTTGACCCAATAGGTAATTTTTCAACCCTCACCCCACCACCATCCCACCTTTTGTAATCTACGGTGTCTGTTATTCCACCCTGTATGTCTGTGTGTACACATTGTTAAGCTCCCACTTATAAGTGAGAACATGTGATATTTGACTTTGTGCTTCTAAGTTATTTCATGGGATAATAGCCTCTAGTTCTGTCCATGTTTACAAATGTAAAAGACATGATTTCATTTTTTTTTATGGCTGAGTAATATTCCATGGTATATATACCACATTTTTCTTGACCAATCCTCCATTGATGGGTACTTAAGCTGATTCCATATCTTTGCTCTTGTGAATAGTGCTGTGATAAAATAAACATACCAGTGCAGGTATCTTTTTTAATATATTTTTTTCTTTCCTTTTGAGTATACACCCAATAGCGGGATTGCTGGATGGAATGGTAGTTCTGTTTTTAGTTCTTTGAGAAATCACCATACTGTTTTCCATAAAGACTGAACTAATTTATATTCTCACCACAATGTGTAAGCATTCTTTTTTCTCCACATCCTGGCCAACATCTGTTGTTTTTTGACTTTTGATTAAAAAATTTACGGTTTTAATTTCCATTTCTCTGATGATTAGTGATGTTGAGCATTTTTTAATGTTTTTGGCCCCTTGTATGTCTTCTTTTGAAAAATATCTGTTCGTGTTCTTTGCCCACTTTTTAATAGAGTTACTTGTTTTTTTTCTTGTTGAGCTGAGTTCCTTGTATATTCTGGATATTAGCCCTTTGTTGGATGCATAGTTTGCAAATATTTTTTGCTGTTCTGTAGCTTATCTGTTTACATCATAGATTGTTTCTTTTGCTGTGTAGAAGCTTTTTAGTTTAAGTCTCATTTGTCTGTTTTTGTTTTTGTTGTGCTTGGTTTTGGGACTTGGTCATAAATTCTTTGTCTAGGCCAATGTCTAGAAGAGTTTTCCTCTTATTTTATAAACAAGTTATAAAATATGCAACTTCTCAGATTTGTATAGTTTTAGGTCTTATGGTTACGTCATTAATCCATCTTGAGTTAATTTTTGTATATGGTGGGAGGTAGGGGTCCAGTTTCATTCTTTTGCATATGGCTGTCCAATTTTCCCAGCACTGTTTATTGAATAAGGTGTCCTTTTCCCAGTGCATATTTTTGTCGACTTTGTAGAAGATCAGTTGGTTGTAGGCATGTGGCATTATTTCTGGGTTCTGTATTCTGTTTGTATAAAAGTTTTAGAATCAGCATGTTGGGATTTTGGTGGAGATTGCCTCTGATATGTAGATCACTTTCTAATATTGGTTATATTGCCCTCTTTTTTTAGATCAGTCTTGCCATGAGTTTATAAAATGTGTTAATTTTTCCAAAAAAAATTAACTTTTAGTGTAGCTTTCTCTCTAGTGTCCTTTTTAGTTCATTATTTTTTGCTTCTATCTGTATTTTTATTTTTTCCTACTTCACGTATTTTTATTTTTAATATTTTTTTATTTTTAATATTTTTTTATTTTTAATATTTTTTTATTTTTAATATTCTGAGATAGATTACGAATTTTCAACCTTTTCTTTTCTTTTCTTTTTTAAACAGAGTCTTTGTTGCTCAGGCTGGAGTGCAGTGGCAGAATCATGGCTTACTACAGGCTCAACCTCCCAGGCTCAAGTCATCCTCCCCTCACCTCACCTCAGCCTCCCAAGTAGCTGAGACTGCAAGAATTCACCACCACGCCTGGCTAATTTTTTTTGTTGTTGTTGTTGTTTAGTAAAAAAGAAGTTCCACTCTGTTGCCCAGGCTGGTCTCAAACTCCTGGACTCAAGCAAGCAGTTCTCCTGCCTTGGCCTCCTAAAGTGCTGTGATTACAGGTGTGAGCCACTGCACCTGGCCATTTTTATTTATTTTAAATTATTTTAGACACTGGACAACACGCCGAATCTCCGCTTTTTAATATATGCATTTAAGATTATAAAGTTCTTTGTGAACACTGCTTTAGTTGGAGCCTGCAGGCTTTTTGTTATATAAACTTTTTCATTTTGTAAGTCTGTTGTTACATATATTATTAATTTCAAAATATTTTCTGATTTCTTTGACCCATGGCTTTTAACCTCCCCAAAGTTCAGTGGTTTCAATGATCATCTTTTACCCTCAATTTTGTGGGTGGCTGGGCAGTTCCTCTGCTGGTTTTGTGTAGGTTCACTTGTGAGACTGTTGATTTCTTTTTTCCATTATTTCATTTTTACCCCTTCTAGTAGTTAATAAATTATTCTCTCTCTTTTTTCTTTTACAAGTTACCCTAGAACTTTTAATGTGGGTTTCACTTTTTTTTCAAGTCTAAACATTAATCAGTAATATTTTATCATCCTCCCAGATACTTTAGAACACTACCTTCATTGACTTTTCTCCTAATATGTGTGCATTTGTCATGGTGTAATTTTTTTTTTTTTTTGGCTGTGTGAAATTTCTTAAACCTATTGATTTTATATTTGATGTCAATTGTACATTTTATTTTTAGAAATTTCATTTGGTTCTCTCAGATCAGTGTTACTTTTTGTGACTTTTCTTGGTATCTGAAAAATTTTTTGGGGTATAAAAAAATATAGTCTACATTATTTTGTAGGATATGTCTGCAAATGCCAACTGAAATCTTGAGTTTGTTTTTTGTTTTCTGCAATTTCTGCTGGTCCTTGGTTATGGAATCTAGTTTCCTTAGTGCTTGATTATTTTTTATTATGGTCTGGACATTTTATTTAAAAAATAATTTTGAGGCTTATAGTAAACATACTTTCCTATTAAGAGCAAAGTTTGCTTCTTTACCTAGCAGCATTGTCAGACAAGTCAGGGAACAACTTGGAAACCAAGTTCCTTGAGAACACATTCTAAATTTTTTAGTACAGCATCTGAATAAACAAAAACAACACTCACATTTCAGATTTTATACTTTTGTTTCCCAAAGGATTTTTATCACTGTATTTCCAAATAATTGTCATATTAATGTCTTCCAAATCAACACCTCTGTTCATGAAATTCAAATTAAGCATTTTAAAAAATTGTTTTCTCAACATTTCCATATACTTAGCTTACTGGTATGTGAAATCAACATGTTTACGGTGAATCCGATTGCTATTTCTCTGAATGCTTCTTTTACTGTTAGTCTTTATTGTAGTCAGTGAAATCAGTGTCCTTCAGTCACCCCAGGTGCAAACTGCCTTTGATGACTTGGGGAAAAATACTTTGCCTTTTGAGGTATCAGTTTGGAGTTGATGGCTGCTAATACTTCCTCTGTCTTTAAGTTTGTGGTCTTCTCTCCCTCTCATTTCCATATGTAGTTAGTTCCCAACTCTTATTTATTCCCTTACTTGTCATTTCTAGTAATTTGCATGCTTCTTTCTTCCACTTTCATACCCACGGCCTTTGTTCAGGCATTCATCATTTCTGATCTTGGGGTAATCCTTAGGTGCCTGATATATTCTAATCACTGAGGGCAAAGATTATCAGGTAAATATTATTGTCCCCACTCTTAGAGATGAGGCTCCGTCTTTCTTCAGTCACACAACCAGTAAAAGGTGTAATAATGATCACTAACATTTTTTGAGTCTTTATGCCAGGTTGTATTATAAGTACTTTACATGTTTTAGCTAATGGTGTTATTATCTCTATTTTTCAAATGAGAAAACAGAGATTACATAATTTGCCCAAAGTCACACAGCTGGCACACAGTCGAATTGGGATTCTGGTCCAGGAACTCTTTCTCTAGAGCCATACTTTGAACTGTTACTAGGATTTGAACACATTCAGTCTATTTTTGAAACGTGTACGTTCTTTGTATAATCATACTAGAAAAGATTGTTTTTCTTTCTTCTAATATACTCTGCTCTCTTAAGAAATCAATTCTTTTGCTTATGGTGTTCCCTTATTGTAGAACATCATATCATTCTTTTAATCATCTCATCCTAAATCCTTTCTATTTTGTAAGTCTTAAGTTTAGATTCCATATCATTTCTGGAATAAAGTTTTCACTTTTTCTCCCCCTTGGGTTAATATTAGTTGCTCTTGCTTTTCATAGATAGCACCTTGTTTAGAACATAATACTTAACTTTGTCTGATATGATAGTTGCTTATCTGTATTTTTCTCTAGGTGGATTGTAAAATCCTTGAGGGCAAGTACTTTATCTGTTAATCTTTAAGTCCCTTATGATGTACCTGGAGAGCCTGTGGTCCATAACAGGGTATTGATAAGTTTGGAGAGTTTCCACTTTGATAGTTTTATTTTGCAATTCTGTTTCCTTAATTATTCAAAATTGGTGTTTTTTTAATTAAAATAAAGTAAAAGGCAATTTTCTTTATATTTGGCTAAAATCTTAAGTTAGTGTTAAAGCCCTGTGTAATTTATGCCTGCCTACTCTTCTTGTTTCTAACCTTTCCTATCCTCACTCTGTAGTCTGCATATTTGTTGGCTTCCTATCTTCCATTTCCCCTCTTTTTACCATGATAGTACCTCTTAGTCTATAATTCTAGTAGATCAAAAACATCAGCGTTTAACATAATCACCCTATGGCATGGCTTTAACTACTTTTGAGCATTTGCAGTAATGAAGGCCTATTCCTAAAAATGAATACTTGCCACTATTGAGGACATTTAGAAGAATGGCCTGTGATGATTAGGCCCCATAGTTGTCATAAATAGCTCCTCATGTTAATGGACTTAGATACCCATATAGCAACAGTTTGCTGTATAGGTATACATTATTAGAAAACCTGCATCAGTATTACTAAATGCAGATATTGTCATTAGGACTTGGCTTTTAAGATATTTATACTCTTGTCCTCAGTTGTTTACTTCTAGATCTTCATCCTTATAAAGATATAAAAATAAGATTGCTTTGATTTGACTTTGTATACAAGTGATATTTTATTTTTATCTGACCTTACTGAGTCAACATGCGTTTTGTTTAAACACTTAAGCTGTCAATGAAAGTAATATGTGTCCAAGTAGGGGTTTTTTAGTGTGAAGTTCTGATTATATTCAAAATTAGATAAAATACAGATAGTAGAAGGAATAGAGATATGGCAATTAACCTTTTTTTTTTTTTTAAGAAGTGGTTTCAAATGTAGCTGAACGTCTGAGCATTTATTTTGAAATGGTACCTTAAAACAATTATCTTACCCAGTGTGTGTTGTGAGGAAATATATCCTTGTACTCCTCAGATTGCTTGTCATAGGCAGCTGCTCTCTTGTTAACTTGTTCTGGTTGGTTTACTGCCTTGGCTCTGGCAGGTTTCCCGGTTTTATATCTGGTCGTTTAGATCTTTCTGCTTTGTTGACAAAATCCAAAAGTCTTGGCCTAACTCAACTAAAAATCTTCCTTTAAAAACTTTTTGAAAGGAAATTTATTAACATACTAAGTGAAACAAAGTTTAGAAGGTACAAAGATAAAAGTACCTATTATTTGTCAGACATAGTCTTAGGCGTGAGTAGAGATGAATGAGACATGTCCCCTGCTCTCAAGAAGCTGATGAGAGGAGAGATATGATATACAGATTGCCTAGGGAACACAGAGGATACCTAATACACAGTGTGTGAGGGTAGAGGATGGACAGGAAGGTTTCTCAGACAGGGTCACCATGTAATTTATTATCCTAACTCGTACAGTTTTGAGGCTGAAAGGGTGCAATTAATTATTATATCAGGTGTAAACAAGGACCATTCTGGGCAAACTAATACCGATGGCCACTCCATTCTAAGAAGATAGGTGCTGAATTTTAAAGACAAGTGGTAGTCAAACAGGTTGATGGATGAAGAGTTCTTTAAAGCAGAAGAAATAGTATGTGAGGAACTAGTGAGGTGAGAGAGAGCACAGTATTAGGTTGAAGCATGTGCAGTTGCCATTTTATAAGTGAGAAATGGTCAAATAATTGCAGTTTCACATAGTTTAACCTGATAGATGATGGTAACTTGAGCACAGAGTGTTTGTGCTTAGTGGCAGGAGATGAAACTGAAAAGAATGCAGGAGCCAGATGGTGAAGTTCTTTGAGTACCATTCTATGGAATTTGGAATTTATTCTGAAAGTCATTATATGTATGTTTATGTTTAAATTTTAATTATAAGGTATTTAATTTTTGAATAGGCAATACATTCTCATGGTCTGAAATAAAAAAAAAATCTGCTGATGTAAGTGAGAATAGTTTGTAGTTTGTGTAATTTTTGTTAGGTTTTTTTTTTGTTTTTTTTTTTTAAGAGACAGAGTCTTGCTCTGTTGCCCAGGCTGGAGTGCAGTGGCACTATCTCAGCTCACTGCAACCTCCACCTCCCGGGTTCAAGTGATTCTTATGCCTCAGCCTCCCAAGTGGTTGGGACTACAAGCATGTGCCACCATGCCCAGCTAATTTTGGTAGAGAGGGGATTTCACAGTGTTGGCCAGTCTGTTCTTGAACTCCTGGCCTCAAGTGATCCACCTGCCTCGTCCTTCCAATGTGCTGGGGTTACAGATGGGAACCCGGCCAAGTTTGGGTGTCAGTGTTTTACTTGCAGCAAAAATAATGTGGAAGCTTCTGTTGTCTATGTCCTATAACAGTTAAAGCATTGGAATTATCTGTTCACTGGGGGTTTTGTTAGAATTCCCCAGTAAATAGTTTGAGGTGTGTGTGTGTGTGTGTGTGTGTGTGTGTGTGTGTGTGTGTGTGTGTTGGGGGCAGGGGGAAAATGGAAGGGTAGGAGATGGGCAGCTCTCAGACAACTTTCATAATTTCAGTTTTTCAGTTCTATTTAGTTTTTTCTTCTCTCTGCTAAGGGTCAGGTTTGGAAAATTAGTTTTTCTAGAAAATCACCCATTTCATTCAGACTTTCAAATTTCTTTACGTAGAGTTGAGATAAGAAGTCTTACCTTTTTTTCCAAATTTTATCTATTTTTGTGCTTTTTAAAAATTTTTTTGTGCTTTTGTACCCCTTTTAAAATTACATTGTCTTGTGCTTTATTATCCAAAGAATCGACTCTTGGATTTTAATTTATTAGTATTTACTGTTTTTCTGCTTCCTAACTTGGATTCTGCTCGGGTGGTTTTAAATTTCCTCTGCTTATTTTTGTTCTTTGTAAACTTTTGGTTGAATGCTTATATTATTAACCTTTTTTTTTTTCATTTTTTTATTGAAATAACTAAGGTTCTGAGCATTGCTTTAGGTGAATCCCAGAGGATATATATTTTATATGGATGTATGTGGTCTGTACATATATGTATGGGTGTGCATATGTGTGTGTACTTGTGTAAATATATTCAGTATGTATATACATATACACATATTTAATGTGGTTATGGAAATAAATTGAAAGAGGACAGAAACTAATGTAAGGAACCCACTTAGAAAACAAATGAGAATATTATAATGGTTCACATGAGAAATTTTTATGGCTTGAATTGAAATCCTAGTAGTAGAAATGCAAAGAAGAGCATAGAGAGAGATTGGAAATGAAATGTATGAGAAAGGGAAAATAAATATCTTGGAATAACTAGCAGCTTTGTGGTTTGGGTAGCTGGTAGATTAAGGTGGGTTCACTGATTTAGGGCTTATGTTCAGGATGGAATAACAGATGAATAGATTTGGAGTAGAAAGGTGAGTTCAGATATAGACATGTTTGCATTAAATCCAGGTACAGATACCTTATTAAAAATCAGATATTCAAGTCAGGAGCTTGACTTGGGGAGGGGGGTGGTCAGAGAAAGGGTTGATTTCATGGTTTCACTCAGGTGATCTATGAAAGTGTCTCTATGACCTAGAGATAACAGGTCAAAAGATACATTACTCAGGGTCTACATTTTTTTTTTTGATATATATTTTATTGCATTTTAGGTTTTGGGGTACATGTGAAGAACATGCAGGATTGTTGCATAGGTACATACATGGCAATGTGGTTTGCTGTCTTCCTCCCCATCACCTATGTCTGGCATTTCTCCCTTACAGAACTTTCCTCCTTCCTTCCTTCTTTCCTTTTTTTCTTTTTGAGATTAAATCTTCCTCTGTCACCCAAGCTGGAGTGCAGTGGTGCTATCGTGGCTTACTGCAACCTTCGCCTCCCGGGTTCAAGTGATTCTCCTGCCTCAGCCTCCCGAGTAGCTGGGATTACAGATGTGCACCACCATGCCTGGCTAATTTTTGTATTTTTAGTAGAGACGGGGTTTTGCCATGTTGGCCAGGCTGGTCTTGAACTCCTGACCTCAAGTGATCTACCCACCTCGGCCTCCCAAAGTGCTGGGATTACAGGTGTGAGCCACCGCACTTGGGCGTACTTTCTTTATAGAACTAATTTGGTTTTCATTTTGATGATAAATTAAAAATAAATTAATATAAGCATATTCTGGGTTTTCTGAATGACTACCATACTATACAGATTTTAGTGCCAGTATTGTGTTTAAATGGTTGCTAAGTGATCATCTATAGACTACGTGTATGATAAATTTGCTATATTGGAACTTATATCAGGTTAATGTGTATTAATGTAAAACTAAGAAAATTAGCTTCAACTTTTGTACTCATACTGAATTGTTTTGCCATTAAAAATGTCTTTTATAGTGATAACTACAGATGAAAGGTGTTTTCATAGAACTTCCTGAGAAACAAATCTTAAAAGAAACTTTTAAAGAAACTTATGAAGAAATTTTAATTGTCACAGACTGATTATAAAGAAAATAGGACTTATATGTAGAGTATGTGTTCAGGCCAATTGAAGCTTTATAAGATGTCATAGTTCCCTCTGAACAAAGTATTTCATGGAAACTTGGAGAGAGAAAAGTGATGAAGTGATGGGAGAGCGACTGATCATGTGGCTCACTCATAGGTGTAGGTGTAGGGGTGTTTGTGTGTGTGTGTGTACATGTATATATGTATTTTTGTGAGCATTGTACTGCATGAATCTCCATTTATCTCTGTAAATATCAACCTGTAACATTTATTAGTGGTAAGCACTGTGGCATTTTTATTGAATTTTAATTTTTTAATTTTTATGTTGATATACATACACATTGTGAAATGATTACTATTATCAAGCTATAGTCACCATCCTGTACATTAGATCTCCAGAACTTGTTCGTCTTAGGGTGACTGAACTTTGTACCTTTTGACTAACTTTTCCCTATTTCTCCCAACCCCTGAGCCCCTGGCAACTACCATTCTGTTCTCTGCTTCTGAGTTTGACTTTTTTAGATTCCGCATGTAAGTGAGATCGTGCAGAATTTGGCTTTTTGGGCCTGGCTTATTTCATTTAGTGTAGTGTCCCCCAGGTGCATCTATATTGTTGCAAATGACAAAATTTCCTTTTTTATTTAAAGGCTGAATTTATTCCATTGTATTTATATACCACATATTCTTTATCCATTCATCCCTCGATGTGCACTTAGGTTGATTCCATATCTTTTACTGTTACGAATAGTGCGGCAGGGAACATGAGAGTGCAGATACGTCTTTGAGATACTGATTTCATATCCTTAGGATCTATACCCAGAAGTGGGATTGTTAGATCATATGGTAGTTACGTTTTAATTTTTGAGGAACTTCCATACTGTTTTCCATAATGGTTGTACTAATTCATACTCCTATCAACCAACAATGTACAGGTGTTCTCTTTTCTCCACATCTTTGCCAACAGTTATCATTTATCTTTTTTATAGTAGTCATCCTAAGAAGTATGAATATTATCTCATTGTGGTTTTGATTTGCGTTTTTCTGATGATCAGTGATGTTGAGAATTTTTTCATATACTAGCTGGCCATTTATATGTCTTTTGAGAAATATCTATTCAGGTCCTTTGCTCATATTTTCTCCCACAGTTTATCTCTTCACTGCATTGTTTCTTTTGCTGTGCTAAAATGCATTTTGTATAACAGTTTTACAATTCATAAAAGATTTTAAACAGATAAATAACCTATAATACAACTGAAATTAGAAACAATAATAACCTAAGTGCTTTTTAAAATAAAGGCATCTGTTGAATTGTAGTTAAGTTTGACTTTCTAGTCTTATTTGGTGACCTGGTGTCTTATTAATGAAGATGTGCATTCTACAGATCCTCAGAGTTCAACTACATGTTGAACATAGAGGGTTGAATAATGTATGACCCCTGTAGTAGACTCAGATTCCCCTTTAAAGAAGGGTTTACTGCCTAGCCGTGAGATCCTGCAGGCCTCTCTTCCCCCGCCCTTGTGTTCCCCTCCACCCCCCCACTTCCCGCCTTAGAGTCTGCCTCAGCTCTAGAGACATTTCCCTCTCCCCATGTCACAGACTCCCTGCATGCATTTCCAGACAGAGCAAGGCAGAGGTATTAAAGACCTGGCCATTTCAGCTCATCACAGAGCACTCTGATGGGCAGTGCTGGCTTTAGAACTTCCTGTATGGTTGGCTGAAGTTATGTTGGGCTTGCATCACAGTTTTAGTTCTGCCCAAAACTGGTTTCTCTGCCTTCCATTTGCAGATGTTGATCCCTAATGAACATTTGTACCCCAGGTACCATATTACCTCAGCTTTGGAGAAATCCAGCCTGCAATAGCTCCTGATAGCATGGAACTAGTTTAATGGAAGGAAATATACATCAAACAAATTCAAAATGTGATCAATATTATGTAGAAGCATAGGGTGCCATGGTAGTGTGTTATGGGAAGGACCAATACCTGGCTAATTATACTGTTTGGGGAGGTAGCCTAGACTAGTAGTCAGAATATGAACCTTGGACATACTGCTTTTCTTTCTCCGGGCCAGTTTCCTCATTTGTAATATGGGAATGACACATATTCTATCATCCTTTAGAAGACTAGCCTGGGATTGCTCATGTGGTTAGGGAAAGATTCCCAGCGGTAAGAGGAAGCAGTGCACATTTTTCAAGCCTCTGTTTGCGTTGGTTTGCTGATGTTCCATTGGCCAAAGCAGTTTACATGGCCAAGCTGTGATTTGAGGATAAAGAAGTAGACTTGTATTTATGTTTGCATTTACACACACACACACACACACACACACACACACCCCTAAAAATTGCCAAAATGTCTGTTACATAATGGTAGTAAAAATTTTTAAAGTACTTTTTGTAAATAATGCTAAGAGGCAGCTGGACTGTTATTATTTAATATGTTCTATCTCACTATGAGTGAAAAAGAAGAAATGCTTTTAAATAATTTGGTATATTTGACATCTTAAAATCATTTTAATGATAGTACTTTGCACACAAAGTAAAGCTCTCTCTCTCTTTTTCCTCTGCAGTAAGAAAAGTGGAAAACCACCATTACAGAACAATGAGGTAAAATTTTAAATCATCTTCTTTTTTGGATTTCATGCATTTATTTCATTAATTTTGTTATATGATTTTGATTTAGGATAAAATTTTATTAGTAGAGAACTTAAAAATACCTCCAGTCTTTTACATATTACAGGAAGTCTTTCTGAAATAGGACTCCTGACAAGTATCTTCTAGTGTTTACTTAAAACTGTTTATTCAGTGGGAAGTGTTACTCTAGGAGGCATTAGCTCTAGCCCATGATGACATTAATTTCCCCCCTTCTAGCTTCTTAGCAGTGACTGTTAACATCTTTTGTATTGGGATCCTGCTTCCTTCCCTCCCTCCCTCTTTCTTCTTCCCCTTCCCTTCTCCCTTTCCTTCCTTTCTTTTCCCCATCCCCTCCCCTCCCCTCCCCTTCCCTCTTCTCCCTTCTCCTCTTCTCTCCTCCCCTCTTCTCCCCTCCTTTACTCTCCATTCTCTTTTATCTTACTTTTTCTTTAAAATTTTCTTTTTACTGACCAGGTCTTATTCTGTCATCCAGGCTGGAGTGCAGTGGCATGATTATAGCTCTGTGTAATGCCTGCCTCCTGAGCTCTAGGGATCCTCCTGCCTCAGCCTCTGAAGTAGCTAGGACTGGGACTATAGGTGTGAGCCACCTTGCCTTGATGTTTTCTCTAGTAGACTCACATATATTTGAAGATAGTTGTATCTTATGAGTCTTTCCCTGTGCTAAGCAACCTTGATTCCTTCAAATATGTCTCATGTGACATGGGTTCTGATCCTTTTTCAGTTCTGTATGCATTCCTTTGGACTTAACACGTTTCCTTAGGCATTGTGCTTAGAATGGAATGTAGTTGTCCAGATGTGGCCTGACTAGCATGGAATATATCAGCCTGATTACATTCCTTGATATGAATTGCTAAAATTCATCCTGAAGTTGCTTTTATTTCTTTCACCATAACTATTTTTTACATTAAGTGGAGTTTATGGTAAATTATAAACTTCAGGTGTCTTTCTGACAAACAGCTCTATACCTCTACATGTTATATTCATCAGTTGATTTATTTCTTTTTTTATGATAGCTTTATTGAGATATAATTGATACACCATAAAATGTATCCATTTAAGTGTATAAATGAGTAGTTAATATAGTTACAGAGTTGTGTGGCTATCACCACTACATAATTTTAGAAAATCTTCATCTCTCCAAAAAATCCTATACCCATTAGCAGTCACTCCTTATTACCATCTTCCCCCAATCCCTGGCAACCACAAATCTGTTTCTGTCTCTATTGATTTACCTGTTCTGGACATTTCAAATAAATGAAAGCATATAATATGCCTAGCTTTTATCACATAGCACAATGTTTTCAAGTTTCATCATGTTGTTGCGGTATCAGTATTGTATTCCTTTTATTGCTGAATAGTGTTCTTTGTGTGTGTGTATATATATATACATATATATACACTATGTTTATCAGTTCATCAGTTGGTGGACATTGAGGTTGTTTCTATTTTTTAGCTATTATGAATAATAATGCTGCTATGAAAATTTGTGCACAAGTTTTTATGTAGATATATGTTTTTATTTCTCTTAGGTGTATACCTAGAAGTGGAATTGCTGGGTTATATGTTAACTCAGTTGATTTCTTTTAGATAAACATTAATTTATTGCTGTAAATGTCAGTTTATTGGGTTTAATCCACTGTCTATACCATTAGTCTAATTTTTAGTGCATTTCTCACATCTGATATGTTAAATAGAAGAATTATCTAGAAATTTAATTTGCCTTTCCTTTCTTTCACATCCTGGTAGTATTGACTATGCAAGGGCCAAGGAGATTGCTCTGTGGCATCTCTTAGTCTTTGTTTTTGGTTATTCAGCTATGAGTACATCCAACTACAGCAAAGTCTGGTTCATATTTCTCCATTAAGGCCACAATAATTTTATAGGAAACATCTAATTTCTTTATTAATTTATTAATTCATTTAGTAAGTCAATATTTCAATAAATATTTATTGAGCTCCTCATATATGCCTAGCATTGTTTTTGGCTCTAGGTATATGACAGTTATAAAAATAAGTTTCCACCCTCATAGAGCTTACATTCTATATGTCAGCTAGTATGCTAGTATGGTATCCTTAACAAAGAAGAAAATTAGAATAGTTTAACATGATGCACTTTTAGTAAACTCATGCTGGCTTCTAGTGTCTCTCAAGTCTTCCCCAGCTCTCCATGTCAGTGTCTGTTCTCTGACTATCCTGGTGATTGACATCAAGATTGTTGTTCTTGAGTTTCCATAGTATTTCCTTCCCAGTATTTGAAAAATGTGATAAGATGTGCTTATGTCCACTTTTCTGATATATCTCCAGCTCCATGATCTCTCATATCTAAGTTATAGCTGAGTAATGAAATCTTAGTTATCTTATCTTACTCATATCTCTTATTTGCATATCATATCTGCAAGTTTCAGAACAGCTAGATTCATTTCACTCATAGTTTTCTTCTCATTTTTCTGTACAATGTTGTTTTAGCATATACTTATCTGCTGGTTGCATAGTATGAGCAAGATAAATTTAGTTTATATTAATTGGCAATAAAAAGGACACAAGATGCACACTGATAGCACATTTGTTAAATTTATAGGAAGTGCACACATGCACACATATGTGCTAAAATGAAATCTAATAGGATATGTAACAAAGATAGTAGGTTTAGTTTTCTTATTTTTGGTCATCAGATTTTTCTAATTTTTCTACAGTAAATATGTTACTTATGAGGAAGGCAATTTAACATTTTTTTTCGTAGACATTTTTTATATCCTTTGTGATGGGGGTGGGGTAGGGAGAGGCAATTTTCATAAGACATGAATTTTAAGGAGAAAAAAAGATTTAATTAGAAAGTTAGAGAGCAATATAATGAAGTTCAAAATGTATAAAGATAAGTACTGTACTGGGTTCAGTAGCATTCCCATGCATATTTTTGTATTTGTGTAGGTGTGTGTATCCATAAGCAATATACATAGAATTACTTTACATATTTGAAAGTTTCATACATTCATGTGTAAAATGAATTGCATGTATCATTCTAATTTTTTC
This sequence comes from Cacajao melanocephalus, assembly GCA_963573385.1. Classification (NCBI taxonomy): domain Eukaryota; kingdom Metazoa; phylum Chordata; class Mammalia; order Primates; family Pitheciidae; genus Cacajao; species Cacajao melanocephalus. The sequence goes on from CAUYLG010049822.1 coordinate 123,180, forward strand.
TAGCATACTGTTTTTTTAGATCAGTTTAAAGCTGTAGACCTACTTAATTTAACTGCTCTTTCATATTCTGTTTGTATATATGTGAGCTGCTTTCTTTTTTAGAGTTGTATAGAATTTTCATTGAACAATTTTGTTATGATTTATGTAATATTGGTGTACCTTTAGGTTGTTTCTAATTTTATGGTATTATAAACAGAGTACGATGTTTTTATTTGTGTGTCTAAGCATATGTACAGGTATATCTGTAGGGTAGGTTCCTGAAAGTAAATTTGCTGGGTTATTTTACATTTTACAGTTAGTGTACATTTTACATTTTGATAAATGATATATAATAGTTGTACCAGTTTTCACTTTTCCCTACAATATACAGAAATACTTAACTCTGTCAGCATTACGTGGCCTCTTATTCTACTGCTACTTCAAACATCTTTTTCAGTCAATCTCACCTAAGATAATTGACATCAATAGGAATTTCTCATTGTACTTTGACTTTGTTACCTCTTGAATTTTAGATATTTTTTTTCCTCATTGCATTATTACTTTGACTTCTCAAATACCTTTTAATGATTTGTTTGCTTTTTCTATAATGGTCATGTTAAACTTATATCACCACAGTGGTCTTCTTATTTGTATTTTAAAAAAATTACTGGGAAGTTTAGAAGTGAGAAAAGTTCATGGTGAATTTAAAATGAATTCTAGTAATGTTATGAAATGTACTGCCTCTATAGTTATTCTTATTTGAATAGGTTTCAGGTAGAGTTTTGCTATGATCAAGATAGTCCAGTATTCCTTACATGTCTTTGAATTCAGCCTTTCTGAGCCAGGTGCTCCCCCACCCCCCAGGTGGTCCTTTGCAGAAAACAGTGATAACTTTTCGAAGAATATAGTTCTCTTCATGGATTGAAATGTAATGAAAATCTGTCAGCTTTCAGTCAGTTTAAGGATAGGGACAGTGACAACAGGGACAGAAGAAAATGAGGAATTTTATACCAGTTAGCAACTAATATTTTAGTGTTTCAACATTACTCTCTTGTAACTTTTTTTTCTAACCTTCTTCATTGTTTGTTCTAATCATTTCTTTAGAGTAGCTAGAAACAGGTGGTCCTCTGTTTAACTCAAATGTTTATTTCACCTCAGGATTGTGCCACTTAAGGTTCCAGCTAGGAATGGAGAAGGGTGTTGACTACAGGAAAGGCAAGGTGAAGTGAGGAGGGAGTGGTAATAGTGACAGGAGGAAAAACAAGTAGAGGTTTAACTTATTTTTTTTTAAGGTAATTAATATGGATCACCTTCTCTTTACTCTTTTCTTTCTATGTTTTCTGGGTTTGGGGAAAATACAAAAGGAGATTAAGTTAAATGTGTAAGGTTTAGCTTGAGGAGAATAGGCTAGTTCAACTAAATTTCTGTGAGTAGGGCTTTTTCTCTATTTTGTTTGCTGTTGTGTCTTTATCATTTAGAATAGGGTTTGGATCAAGTAGTTGTTTGTTGAATGAATGAATGCATGCATATATGAATTAAGTAGCCTGAGCCTATAACTCAGTAGGATGAGGTTTGCAACTTTGTCTGGAAGACCTGAAATGCTGAGTGTGTGTTCCAGCAGTTGCAGGGTAAGTTGATTCTTTACCAGTTCTTCCTATTGTAGTCTGTCTAGTCTAACCGTATAAACACAGTGCCTTCAGACTTCCTTTCATGGTCTACAGTTCTATACTACACTCAGTGCCTATTTGTTAGGATTATATCTATAAAGCACTTAGCACAGTGTCTCACATATAGTTGGTAGTTATTATTCTAATTCAGTAGCCATACAGTTCACCTGGCTCATCAAGTTATTTATTTAATCAAAGCATATTTACATTATATTTAACTAATAGAGTTACTCTACAAGTACAGGCATTTGTTTGTCAGGAGCACAGTAGTTAATCAGGGGATTGGGGTTTTTTCTGGAGTGTCTTGCCTTTTCCAAGAAGTTTCTCCTGTCGCTGCAAACATTCCAAGAGTAATAAGTAAATAGCCTCTACCATAGGCTAGTCTTGCCAGTTCTTTCCTTATCTTTGCAAATGGTTTAGTACTTCCATTTTCATGGAGCTAGTGAAAATGAAAAAGCTCTTGAGAGAGGTAAGATTATCTTTTAAATCTCTCTACACTGACAATAAGCTCTCCATCCTTACTGTGCCTTCAAGGTTCCGTCCTTTATAAGCCCTGCTTACCTTTTCAACTTCTCTCATTCTTGTTCCCTTTGCTATAGCAACAGTGTCATCTTGCTGTGAAATGTGCACAACTATTTTATTTCCAACACTGAATTTTTGTACTTGATGTTCCTTGTGCTTCACTTCCTCCACCCTGCTACCCACCTTAAATAATCACATGGCTTCACTTTCTTTATGTCTAAGCTTAAATGTCAAGAGGCTTTTCAGACCATCCTGTCCGAACTGTTTTTTTCCCCTCATGACTCTGCCTAGTCTATCTGTAATAATTTATTTATTGGTTTATTTTTTGTCTATGTTTCTCCTGCTAGCATGTGAGCTGCATGAGTGAAAGAACCTTGTCTGTCTTTGAATTTTATGAGGAGGAGAGAATGAATTGACAGATTGTATATTGGAAATATGAAATGGTAAATCTAGGAATCCAGAAGTTTCCTGTATTTGATATCAGGGAAAATTCTGTTCAGAATTTTTTTTTTTAAAGTATGGTGTTAATCAGGAAGTGGCTAACACAAAACTCAGTAAGTCCTCGACATTTTTTTCAGCTATCTTTCTGACGTCATCCTCTGTGATGGTACCTTCCTCACAGCTCCAGCCGGGTTGGCCATATTGTTCTTCCTCAGGCACATTACAGGCTTTCACCTTGGTATTTTTCAGTTGCTACTTCTTCTGTTTGCAGTTTTCTTCACCCAGATAATTATGTGGTTCTAGAACTCACTTCCTTATTCAGTTTTTAGACAACATTATTTTCTCAAAAACGTGTTTGAATATGAGTAGCAGTGTAAGTATGTAAGTCTGTGTTCTGTAAACTTATTTATCTTGATAGCTGTTTATATTGACTTAGATGAAACATGATTCTTCAATTTTATTATACATTTGTTGTAGCTATCTTAAAAGGCCTTTTTTTTTTTTTTTTTTTTTTTTTTAAATGTAGAAAGAGGGGAAAAAGGAGCGAGCTGTGGTGGACAAGGTGTTTTTCTCAAGGCTCACCCAGATTCTGAAAATCATGATCCCTAGAACATTTTGCAAAGAGGTAAGTCTTATGAAATTATAATGTTAAGTATATTGGGCCGTTCTTCCGTTAAATACTTGAGGCTGGGTAATTGATAAAGAAAATAGATTTAATTGCCTCATGGTTCTGCAGGCTGTACAAGCACGGCACAGTATCTCCTCCACTTCCAGGGATGCCTCAGGAAGCTTGCAATTACAGCGGGAGGTGAAGGGGGAAGCCAGTGTCTCACATGGTGAGCAAGGGAGCAATGGGCTGAGGCGGCACCACATACTTTTAAACAACCAGATACATGAGAACTCACTCACTATCTGGAGAACAGCACCACACCATGAGGGATCCACCTCCATGACCCAAACACCTTCCGCCAGGCCCCACCTTTGAACACTGGGTATTGTATTTCAACATGAGATTTCGGTGGAGGCAGTTACCCAAATTATATCATTAAGTGTTCAACTTTCAAGGTTATATAAGATTAGAACAATAAAATCATAACACTTTGGTGATGCTGTAGGTCAGATGTTCTCTCTGTAGGTAAAGAAGACTACTAAATTTTTGTCTTTAAATCATCACCTGTCATACAAAAACCCTTGTTCAGTGCCAGTTTTTAAATAATTTTCTCTTGTTTAGGAAGTATTATTTCACTTTATTTTATATGAAATACTAGGGTACTGCCGTGCAGCTACCCTAAATGGTGTTGCTTTGTTATAGTTAATACTGTCAATAAAAACAAGATTAAATTTCAAAAGACAAACCTTTTTATTATATTGAGATGTTTACAAGTCACATTAGTGTGGAATATATTTGATTAAATGTTTTTAAGATACCCAAAATGATATCTGGATTCATCAGGTATTTCAGGAAGTGAGCTGCTTGTATGAATAAAGTTCTATAATTAATTCCTTTGCTCTTTTGTCAAGATTATCTTTATAAACATTTTTAATGATTATTAAAATAATGCTGTGTTCTCAGTCTTCCTCAGCATTCTCTCATTCTGTAACTAGAAATATCATTACCTTCAACTCTTTCTCTTTCCTTTGTCACCCTTTTTAGTCACTGGGATCTGCTAATTTTTCCTGTACTTAACTGTTACAAAAGCATTGCATTTCCCAACTTCAACGTCCATTCCTCCATCATGCTGAATTTGCTCTTCTCTTTCTTACCTTGGCATCATGTCCTGATGATTCTGCCCTTGAGAAATTCTTTTTTAAAAAAGTAATAGCACTTGTTTTTTCCTAATTAGACAGACAATACATGTTCCTTGAAGAAAATTAGAAAATGCAGCTACATTTTTTTTTTCTTTTTGGCACCTATCAGCCTCTTACTCATTTTGATATATAGTCATCTTGTGTGTAAGCATATATTTTAATTTAAAAATGGGGTCACACACTTTTAAGATCTGCCCCTTCTCTTATATTATAAATGTTCTAAGTATCCTAAAATTTCTTATAAATTAGTCTTTCCCTTTACAGTCCTACTGTTCTCACTATCTCTTACCTGGATTACTATATTTTAATTGGCCTTTTTGGTTCTTTTCCTTTTTCCAATTTGTATTATTTCTTAGAATCCTAATAAAAACATTTGACTTCTTTTTTCTTATAGGGTAAATCACAACCTGACTTTGGCCTTCCTTTTAATATCATCTGCTTAGAAGATGTTGTTTTATGATCTGACTTTATGTCTTCAGCTTTTCATTTGTTTACAGCATCATGTCTGTGACATCCTGTCCCTCCCCACAACAAAAACAAATATGTTTTAAAAAATTGCTTAATGCTCATTATCTTTTTCGTGACTATTTCCAGTGACTCTTCAGGCATAACTAATTGTTTTCTCATTTCTACAACTTTCTGCCTTTGAAGAATCCTTATTTAAAATATAAGCTTCTCAGGAAAGATTTGTATGTTACCCTCCAATTAGTTAAAGCTTAATATTCATTTTAACTATTGCAGGGGTTCAATGAATATAAAACGAATTTGAGACATTGAATGAATCCCTGGGAGTTAGTAAGGGAGGTAGAAGGGGCTAAATTGGCCAACCTCCCACCCTCTGCAAACCTTCTTCCCTGACTTTAGCTTCTATGTCACTGTCTTATTTTTCCAATTTAGAAAGTTTAAGATCAGCTTTAAATGTGTGTTTTTGGGCTTTGGGTGGCAGGATTCTCATCTCACAGAAAGATAACTGATTCCTAGCCAGTCACCCAGCATCTCAACTTTCCCTGCTTCATAATCTGTCTGGCACAGCATTGCTTAAGTAATATTCTTTAAACATCACTTTTTAAAAATCACTTTTTGTTCTACCGAGAAGCTTTCAGGAATTTTATATGTATAAACTCTGCTGATTATACAATACCATAGTTCATATGATTTTAACCCCTTTTTTTTCCCCATTACATTCTTCACCTTTTTTACCCTTAGTCCTCATTCTCTTTTTTATTTTTCTGTTTATCATATTTCTAATGCCATAACTGTCTTTTGCTACCCCAAACCTTCCCATCCCACAGCTTAGGACATGAAGTGATTCAAATATGTTTGCCTAAATTTGTCTGCTACTTTTTATGTGTAACTCTTCCCTTCATAACTAAATTGAAAGCCCTATGAGGGCATGGGCACTACTAAAAATTTTTCTAACAAATTAAACCAAATTTATTCTACTTAGGCAAAATTTTAGGTTTCAATTTTTGTTAATTGTTTAACTGTATATTTACAGTTACTGTCATTTTTCTTTGTTAAAGTTGTATGTTAGAAATATAAGAAAATCAACAATATACTATAATCTAGGTAATCTAAGTTATATTCCTAGCTTCTGTCCTTGACTAGGTGTATGAAGGCAAGTTGTTTGACCTGCCTAAGATTCACTTTTGAATTCTGAATGAGAAAGATTAAATGAATCTATGAGACCTTTTCCATTTACATAATATTCTTGAGTTCCATTTGATTATGTTTAAAATTGTTCGTAGAAAAAATGTCAGCCAACTGTGTTAAAACTAGCGTAAAACTTTAGATTTGGAAACCAAAAATTGTTACCAAGGTAATATATCTTTGAACTTTCTAAAATGCATTTATTTAATTTACTATACCTGGTTTATTTTAGACAGGTTACTTGATACTTATTGCTGTTATGCTGGTGTCTCGAACATACTGTGATGTTTGGATGATTCAAAATGGGACACTAATTGAAAGGTACTTTTTCATTCACCTTCCTCCTATATGTGTGAAATGCTAATTTGTCTCATATTTAAGCATTATCTTTATAAGCAAGAAGTAGATTCTATATTAGGTAAAAGATACTCAGGTCAAATTATGTGTTTGTTCATTTACTTAAAAAATATTTGGTGTTTTCCATGTGCCAGGCAATGTGCTATACACTGTGATAGGGGTCTATATGCCAGCGACTAGAAGAAACTGTACCAAGCCTTGCTGAACTGAGTTTATGAAGAGTTAGAGATAAGTAGACAGAAAATTAAAATGCAGTATAATAAGTGTGGTAATGGGAGTTCTAAAAAGGCAGGAAGTTGGATTTTTTAAATTAATGAGATAATTTGGAGGAAAATTTCAAAGCATTTCAAAGAATCACATTGAGCATGTTTATTGGAAGGGAAAACAATTCTTTGACATTTCTTTCTGCGTCTGCCGTTAGTACTTTTTATATTTTTTTCATTATAGTCTTTCTACATATTATTAATCACTGCAATTGCTAATTTTGAATGTAAAAACATCACAAATGTCAGTTGGGATATCTTGGGTTATAACCATTTACCATTTACCTGTTACTAAAGAATTTTTTTTCATAACACTAATTTGCATGTCAGAGTAAAAATTTTTGCCAGGAATTTTATTTCCTGATATGTAATTTTTGTCAGAAAATTTCTTAAAATATTTAATCTAAAATAACTTTTTGAATGACAGTACTTAAAATTGTTAAATGCCCCAACAATTTGAAATAAAGGTTTTTTTGTCTTAGATTATTGATTTGCTTCTTAAAGATTTGTAGAAAGAGGAAGAATGCTTCATGACCATGCTCTCTAACTCATATCTCTAGGACAGTAAAGAATCTTGTACATACAGGCTTAAAGCCCTGAAAGTATGTACCTCTGAATAGGGGTAAATTATGTAGGCTCTTATATTCAACCCAAGTTTCTCTGGTCAGTCCTGTGCCTTTTAATTATAATCAAAGTAATATATGAACATAGCTTTAAACGTAATACATGAACATAGCTTAATGTCAAATAGTCCTATAGCATTAATGACAAAACACATCAATCTCTTGGCTCCTCTCACTCATAACTGTCATTATCTGGAGCCAGTCATTTTCTATTCTTTTTACTGTTTCATCTCTTATTTTGTGTCTGCATTTCCATATTACATACTTGTATTACTGTTTATAGATTTCTCATTTTTAGAGAGGAAGTGTTTATTTCCTACTTTGGAAGGTGAGAATTAGCCCTTTTATACTCTTCCATGCTCATCTTCTCGATGTTTTATATATTTAATAAAAATTACATAATTTTTTGTTAAATCAGAATGTATTGTTTACATGATTTTGACTGCTGCTTACAGCTGAGCCACATGGCATACTTTGATAATACATTTTCCATACAACTTTTTGTTTTTCCTGGTGTTTATAAATTACCAGTTGTTATTTGTGCACATTAGTTTTTTGTTTTTTTTAGCCTACTTCCCCCTAATTCAGCTTAAGCTTTTTGACAGTACTGTAAAATCTTCTCAGTATTGTAATATAGTCAAACACCAACTAATCTATCAACTTCATCTTTCTATTTCCAGCCCCACCCTATGCATTTTGTAGTTTGCTGTCTTCTTGTTTTAATCAGGATTGGTTACATTTTAGGCCCACTGAATAGCAATCATGTTTGAACTTGCTTTTATCATTATTTTGGGAATTTCTTTCATCTTTGTATTCTGAATTAAATAACCTGTTTCTAGATTTTTTGTTTTTCTCTTCCTCAGTTTACTTTCTTGTTTTGGCAGATGCACTGTTTTTCTGAGTAAGGGTGGAAGGGAGATACATTTTTGAGACCTCGTAGATCTGAAAATGTCTTCTAGTCTCATGCTTGATTGATAATTTAACTATGTTTGTGTATTCCAAGTTGGAAATCACTTTTCTTCAGAATTTTGAGAGTATCGCTCTGGTCTGGTCTCAGACTTGGCTGCAGAATGATTGGAATCATCCGGAGAATTTTAAGAACTATGAATGTCTGGGCCCCACCCCTAGAGATTCTGATTCAATTAATCAAACCTTTTTGAAGCATCCAGTAGATTCTGTTGTGCAGCTCCAGGGTGGGAATTGAGGGCTCTTGCCATTCTAATTGCTCAGCTATAGCTGGGATTTGTTCCTCCCTCAATTGCCACCTCAATCTCCTTTAAAAAATTGTTGCTGTTGTATTACTGGATATATGAAAATTTCACTGAACATTGGTATGAGTTTTTCTTTTTCATTCATTGTGCCGGGCACTAGGTGAACTCTTTTTCCATCTGGAAACTCATTCTTTGAGAAATTTTCTTGTGTTTAAAAAGAAATTATTTCTCTCCATTTTTTTCGGGATTCTTATTAGCTGAATGTTGGAGCCCCTGGACTGATAATCTGATTATCTTATAATTTCTGTTCTATTTTTATCTCTGCCATTTTATTTTATTTTCTAGGATATTTCTTTAACTTTATTATCTGGTGAATTTTTATTTGTTATAATTTTATTTCCAAGAGTTATCTTTTGTATGGATGTTCATTTTTGTAGAAATCATTCTTTTAAGTATGCAATATTTTTTCACTTCTGAAGCTATTTAATTTTTTTTTAATGTGTTTTTAGCTCCCTGCATTTTTTGTTTCCTTCATGGTCCTTTGTTATTCTGTTGTTTGTCATTCACATTAGAGGCTTTCCTCAAGCATTCTATGACTCTTGGCTATGAATTCATATTTAAAAGTAAGTGCCTTAAACACTTAGTAGAAGCTGGAGTTGAGAGCTTGTTAATTGTTTGGTCTCCCTTGAAGGGTATTTGTAGGGGAGCCTAATCCAGCACACGTGTGTGTGTGTGTGTGTGTGTGTGTGTGTGTGTAGTACTCAGTTTTAAAATGTAATTAAGAGATTCAAAAATTTTTTTTTCATTTTTTGTATGAGTTTCTGAAAAATTTTTTAAAAACCATTATTTTGATATACACTTACAGAAAAGTTGTAAAAATAGAATAAGGGGCTGGATATGGTGGCTCATGTCTGTAATCTCAACACTTTGGAAAGCTGAGGCAGGAGGCCAAGAGTTCAAGACCAGCCTGGGCAGCCCAGTGAGACTTTGTCTCTACAAAAAATAAAAAAGTTAGTTGGCTGTGGTGGCACATGCCTGTAGTCCCAACTACCCGAGTGGCGGAGCAGAAGGATCACTTAAGCTTAGGGATATCTTGTCTCAACAACAACAACAACAACAACAAAGATTAGCATAAGGAACTTCCTTTTATTCTTAACCCACGTTCGCCAATTGTAAAATACTCATTTTGAAGTTGTTAACTTTCTCCTGAACAAATAGTTTTGAGCCACTGCTATGTATGAAATTCTTTATTTGAACCATGTCTCAAAAAGAAGTTTTAAAATATTGTACATTCATACAGGATAATTTTATTTGAAAAGTTAACATATATTTCCATCTCACTATTTAAGTTACAGTGTAAATTGATTTATCTGTTTTCCCTTTTTGCCTTTTTTAAAGTAAGTCTAGATTCATGTATTTCTGCTAAAGAGAGCCTCAATGAGACTTATTATGGTCCTTAACGTACTTCATTTTAATATTCTTTTCATATTTTAAACTTATTTGTTATGTTGACTAATGACTGTGGAATATGGGAAAATCTTAATAGGAAAGACACCCTCTTTAAGGCAGAAACTGTACTAATTCTGTGACATGGAGGAAAATTCTTCATACACTGTTGCTGCTTTAATCATAAAGATATATTTTATTTCCACCTGTTTGGCTACAAGCAGCATTTTAAAATTGCCAAACTATCTTTTATAAAGATTCTTAAACATTTGAAAGTTACAGTGATAAGGGCTACTGTAAAATTGTTTTTTTGTTAATTATGTTTCTTTTGCAGTGGAATAATAAGCAGAAAAAAGGCTTTATTCAAGAAACCATTTTTTAAATATATAGCTGCTACTCCAATGGTAAACCATTGCTGAATGATGGCATGTTCTTGTGTGTGTCACAGCTTGAGCAGCACTAAAGCACTTTGGTTTTATGTACTTTGGTTTGATTCAAACAATTTTAACATAAATTATCTGAACCTTTGGTACTATCTCGATTGCTTAATGTCTCTAATATTCTTACTGCTATAAACAACATTTTCGTGTGGTTCTATTTAATTTTCTTGTAGTTAGCCATTTTTGTTTTCAATTGTTTTGCTTTTTAGGTGTTACATAAAAATTGGAGTATTAATTTCTTTTAATCAGTCTAACATTTCCCAAAGTATGTTCTGTGGAATCTTAGCTATGATAGAGGAAATATTTCATGCTACAAACCCTTCTCAGAGAGTAAAAATGCACATACTATACATTAAAAGTTTTGAGAAGGTCTTTGGTAAAGACATTTGTTAGCTTCGTTTAACCTAGGGTTTCCCAAATTTATTTATCTGCTACCTCACAGAAAGGAAATTATTTCTCTCGTCATGTATATACTAGTAATTTTTGTGTGTATATGGGCAGCTAGGTTTAAACCAGTTAGTCCAGTGTTTCTCAAATGTTTTATATAAATATGTCTTATGAAATTTGGGAATATTATTAAGTATTATTTGAAAAAAGAGTTCTGTGATCACATAGATTCTATTTTGTATTAGATCTTAGACATATCTTACTCAAAGATCCTTTACTTACAATGCTTTGTTCAAAAATTTAATGAAGTTTTGGAACCTTTTTAAAAAAAATGTTAATGTATATTTTAAAAGCAGAAAAATACATAAAACAGATTAACAATAGGCAAAAGAGGAGCTAGTCTAATTTAAGTGTGTTGAGGGACATGAAGCTTCTATAGATCCATTCTGGGGCTCTAATCTATGCATTAGTCCCAGTGTTGGCAAACTGGGACTAACAGGTCAAATCTTACTACCTGCCATCTGTTTTGGTAAGGTTTTATTAGAATGCAGCCACACTTATTCTTGGCTGCTTTTGTTTTACAGTGGCAGAATTGAGTAATTGCAACAGAGTCCTGTAGGATCCACAAAGCATAAAATACTTATTCTTGACCCTTTGCTCATCCCCATTAGTCTGTCTCCCTGCCATTAGTTCACACAAATGAGAATCAAATTGTTAAAATATTTTAAAACAAACAGATATTACTTTATTTATTCATAATAATGCATTCCTGGGGCTATAAAGTTGTTAATTGTTCTGCTATCTAAATTTCTTTTGTAGCCACTTAAGCCTTTTTTTAAAGTGGCCATTTTTACTAAGGAGATAATTAGTTATCATTCTGTTTAATTTTGCCATTTGCAGGATGAGGTTCAAGCAAGTTCAAAATGATTACATTTTAAAGTTGCAAACATGTTTTTGCAAAAAAAGTATTTTTTTAAGAATCTTTTTAAAATTGATGATTTCGATTTAATAGAAGTTTCCAAGAGTAATTTTCAAGCTTTACAGAAGTTTTCCTAGTGGTAGATTTTGCTTCTTTTGCAACTAATGCATTGCATGTGGTGGTTTGCAGTGGTATCATTGGTCGTAGCAGGAAAGATTTCAAGAGATACTTATTCAACTTCATCGCTGCCATGCCTCTCGTAAGTTTAATTCATTAAAAATCTTTTTAACATGGAAAATTTGCATCTTATTAAAATCTTTAAGGGTTTTTACTTATCAAATTCTTTAAAGGTTTATGATACTAACTTCCTATTTTCAGTTTAGTTTTGTAATTTATAGTATAATTTTCAATGTAAATATACTAGATAAAAGGATTATGTTTGGTTTAATTTCATTTATAATGTACATATATTCATATACATATGTATGTGGGTGAGGAGTTATTTGGCATTTTTTTTTTAACCTTCAGTTTAGGTTTTCTTCAGTTTTTAGCAGCATCCCATTAGACAGCAGTAGCACCCTTCTCATAGTTGTAACAACCAGAAATGTTTCCAGTCATTGCAAATGGGTCCAGGTCAGGTGCAACTTGGGGAGTTGGGGGAGATTTGGAGGGGGGAGTGCAAATCATCCTGGTTACTTTAGGCCATAAACAATTATAGTAACTTAAACTTTAGGCCATAAACTATTATAGTAACTTGAAGTAATTTAGTTTAAGTTAACTTGGAATTTATAGTCTGAATTTTTTACAGATAAATTGTTAAGTCTAAAATATAAGTGATTATCTTAGTTTGGTTCTCATTTTAATCTTCTTGGCACTATAAGAATTTAATGTTCTAAATTTGTGGGTAAAAATGAGAAAATCCAGTTAGATTGAAATTGTCAGAAATTCTTGTTTAATATAGCTGGACAATGGGGCTACCTAGCTTTTAGACTTCTTAAACAATTGAAATAACATAGGTATCAAAGATTAAGATTCAGCAAAGATCACTTGAGAAAATTTTTAATATAACAATGGAAAATGTTAGTAAAGATGGCTGTAGGAGTAATCTGGAAAATAGCATTAGTTGGTGTAAAACCTGTTGTATTTTTTTTAACAAATGCAAATGTAATATTCAGGGGTTCAGGGTGCCCTTAGCTCCCCTGAGAGGATGTTTCTCCAGGTTCTTGGTCTCCTGCCCTCTCAAGAATGAGAGAGGGACCACGGTGTAGTGTACAGTAAATGCCGGACTCAAAAGTGTTTGTAGAAAGAGAGAAAAAGGAGGAGAGAGAAACAGTGAACTCTCACATTGAGTCAGAGAAAAGCCGCTCTCACACTGAGTGAGAAGGGTTCCCAGAGGGGGAAAGCCAGAGAAGGAAAGCTCCTCTCACACTGAGTGAGAGAATTCAGAAAGATGGAAATTCAGGAGAGGAGAGCAGCTTCCACACTGAGGGGAAGGGAATAGAGAGACAGATGGAGTTTAGGAGGGGAAGACAGGCTTCCACGAAAGAGTATGTATGGAAAGGGACTCCAGAGGGGAAATCCAGGAGAAAGAAAGATGGCTTCCACGAAGGGAGTGTTCGTGGAAGGGCACTCAAACATGGAGGTTGAAGGGATGTGGAAGAAGAGGACTTTTAACCTGGGAGGAACCCCCACCTTCTCTAAGACCCCAGGCCAATGAAAGGAATTCCTTAGAACTTTTGCTGAAGTGATTGACTTTTGATTCTTCCCGAGCCCTTGAAAATTAAAACAGAGACCGTTAAATCTCCCGGATGAAGAGAGATGGGAGGGGGGCATGGCACGGGGCAAGAAGTTCTTGCCCTAGAAGCTACCCACCTCGTGGACCCAGTAAGAGAATGCATTCCCTCATTGATACAGTGTGTATAGAATTCCATTGTCTAGGGTTGTAGTGCTAATAGTAAGAAACAGAAGATATAAACGTAAATGTCTGAACTCCTAAAAGCAAGTCTTTACATTGGCTAGAAAGGGGATAGATTCGACTTTTTGCCTATTTACCAAAAAAAGATGGCAAGATACATCTCATATTTAGTGATATTAACATATTCCATGTAGAGTTTAATGTAGAATAATTCAAACCAGGTACATTAGGTTTAGCTAAATGCAATAAAGTAAAAACAGAGCTGAATTTTATCAATTTGGATTCAGTTATAAAAATTACAGGATTTGGGACACAGGAAATAATACCAAAATAAATTATAATTTAGTAAGTAGAAATGAAGCAAAATCAATAATATTTGTTTGTTTGTTTGTTTGTTTTAGATCTCTCTGGTTAATAACTTCTTGAAGTATGGGTTAAATGAGCTTAAACTGTGCTTCCGAGTAAGGCTCACTAAATACCTCTATGAGGAGTATCTTCAGTAAGTGATAACCTATTTTTATATTAAAAATACTTAAATAGAGTAGTATTTATGAAGCTGATCAATATGGCGGTTTTTTGTTTTTTTTTTTTTGTTTGTTTGTTTTTAAGAAAGCTGCTCTTTGATACAGAAGCATATTGGGAACTGGCTTTTCCATTAATTGACAAGTCATCATTTTCTGGACTTGTGTCCTTCTCTCTAAAATCAATTAGGGCAATCAATAGGATCTCCTCTGGCTCCAAACTTTTTGTTTCTATGTATTTGAGCTAGGTGGTGTAATGTGAATTGTTTTTGTTTTGTCTTTAAAATCACTTTCTTCTTGCAATTTTAGAGCTTTCACATATTATAAAATGGGAAATCTGGACAACAGAATAGCTAATCCAGACCAGCTGCTTACACAAGATGTAGAAAAATTTTGTAACAGTGTAGTCGATCTGTATTCAAATCTTAGTAAGGTAAGTTTCTCTACTTTTTAAGATTATTTGTTTAATTTGTTGACTTTTCAATCTAAGCAAATTTATATAGAATTGATTTTATGGACAGAACAGCAGAATGTAAATATTTAATGCTTTTGTAAGAAAATTTGAGTTGTTATAGTTTTGATTATAATTACTTAATTTTAAAAATTATTTTTGTGAGGTACTTTGGCCAAGAACTGGTAATTTAGTGTCTTATAAGGATTTTCTAAGAATTTTGCAGGTTGACTCCATTAAAACAACAGAAATTTGAATTCTCATCTTTCGACTTGTATGCATCCAGCCATTATTAGAGATTGACTGTCAATTTATGTTTCTAATTCCACATTTATAACACTAGACTAGGACTTCCTTTTGGCTCGTTTCTCTGCTTCAGTATCTCTAATTCTAATAGATCATTAGTAAGTAGTAGTCAAAAAATTTCACAAGATACAAGTGTATTTCAGTTTTGTAATTACTGTTTTTCCCTGTCTCAGAATATTGCCAAAGCTCTTGACTCTGATAGGCCTTAACCAGTTTTCCTTCTTGCTGATTTCTCCAGTTCTTGTCTTAGTCATGTTATCCACCCTGACAGCTCTTGCTGTAGTCTTCCTATTAAACCCTCGTCTACCTTTTGCATTGACTAGGATATGTAGTAGGCTCCTATAAAATAGTCTGCCCAGCATCCCCTCCCCTTTTCATCTGAGATGCGTCAGTTCCCATTCCAATTCATGTGACTTCCCTTGGTCTTGGTAGGAGCTTTTCTCATACTGGACCAATGATAGTATCTTTGCCTCTGGTCACAGTTGACCTAGATACACAGTTTTGAGACATATATATATATTACATTGTAAGAATAGGAATGTTCTTGCTTCAACCAGGTGGATGGAGGGAAAGCAATTCTTAAAGATATATATCCACAAGAGCTGCTCTCCTCATGCCCAGGCCCTCTGCTTTTCACTTCCAACCAAAATTTGTTATTTATTTAGCTCTCCAGAGCCTTTGCTAACTAATCCCAAACTCAGGAACTCTGACAACTAAAAATAGTTCAGTAATTCAGCTTTTTTTTTTCTGTTCCTATTACCACATTTGAAAGTTTGTTCTCTCTCTCTCTCTCTCTCTCTCTCTCTCTCTGTGTGTGTGTGTGTGTGTGTGTGTGTTTGCATGCATGCATGGTGGGAATAGGGGGTGTATATATACAACTTTCCATTTAATTTCGTAGACATTATTGTGTATTATTTTCATCTTGGCATTTGAGCAAGTCTGTAGCTCAGGTTTTGTCACATCTGGAATAGAGAAGAATATCAAATTAATTAATTGTAGTAGGTCCGTGCACCAATGTGTAAATTAGATGTTTTAAACATCTAATTGATCTTCAACTTAAATTACGAGTCATTATTTTTGTCAAGTTTTAACAGTTCTTGAATTTTACTAGTATCTCTAGCTTCTTGATAATTTATAAGGTCAAGAAAAAAAAAGGGAAAAGAAAAGGTAGATGTTGGCATAAGCCAGTTAATAAACCAAGTCATCTATCCTAGTAATAATGTGGATTAGAAAGCACTGGCTGTTAGCCGGTCACTGGCTCATCCCTGTAATCCCAATACTTTGGGAGGCCAAGGTGGGCGGATCGCTTGAGCTCAGGAGTTCAGAACTATCCTGGGCAACATGGTGAAACCCCATCTACAAAAAATACAAAAATTAGCCAAGCATGGTAGTGCGCGCTTATGTTCCCAGCTCCTTTGGAGGCTACGGTGAGCCAAGATCTTCAGTCTGGGTGACAGAGCCAGACCCTATCTCCAAAAAAAAGTGGAGGCAGGAGTGGTGGCTGTTGACTTAAAATGAATGAACACAATTTGGGTTTCTTGAAAAACACTTCAAACTAATGCAATTGATGGTGCATAAGTTGAGTTGTCTCTGTGTGTAAAGAGTAGTACATTAATATATTATTTTGGTTCTAGAGACTTGAGTTTTATGCCACAAAATTAGGTTCAAAGGCTTACTTGATTATTTTGCCATAGAAGTGATAAAGTAATAGAGCCAAACAATATTAGAGCAGGAAGAGCCTCTCACTTTACAGGTGAAGATATGTAGAAATAAGCTGGTAGCAAATTTGGGGTTACATCTCAGGTTATTTTATTCAGTATCTTTACATTAGGTGGACACATTACTGAGTTATAAGTGGTTAATTATCACAGTAGAGGTATCTTAGTTGATGGAAAGTGATAAATGTTTTTCCCACTTGATGGTCAGTAGACATTGTTTAAGCTCTTCCCATTTTAAGTTTCTTGAGAGGAAAACTGTTATCTTTCATGTATTCTTTGATCTACATACTATTATACTACATTATACATTGTGGGAACTCTACATGTTGATAATTATGTATTAAATGTTTAATAACATTTTGTAGTTAACATGTTGTATTAGCTGTCATTCTAGTGCTTTAGTTTTAATTCTGTGTATTCTAATGTTTATTTTACAGCCATTTTTAGACATAGTTTTGTATATCTTTAAGTTAACGAGTGCAATTGGAGCTCAGGTGAGTTTATTTTTATTTCATCTTTTAAATTGCTATAATACTGTATTTAAAATACATATTGTGAATAGCTTGATGGCCTGTTGTAAGAATTTTTGTAAATTTCAAAGAATGGATTTTCACATGATGTACCTAACAAAGTCTGGTTATAAAATAATAACTTTACTTGAGATTTAAAAAGTACTAATTTGTCCTTTTAATTTTCCTTAAGTTAGGCACTTGGAGAAATGTTGTGGCATTAAAAATCAGACAAATGTAATGGCCAGGTGGTGGCTCACGCCGGTAATCCCAGCACTTTGGGAGGCTGAGATGAGAGGATCGCTTGAATCCAGGCGTTTGAGACAAGCCTGGACAAAAAGCGAGACCCACTTCTTTAAAAAACAATAATAAAACAGAAATATTCAAACATTGAATATACTTGTACTTATTGTTTCAAAGTAATGTCTAAAAAAAGATATGGAGACATCCATTTTAATATGAAATTCTAATGTTAAAATAACGATACATTTAGAGTGGGTATAACAGTTCCAAGAATATTTTATAATGTAAATGATTGGCTATCCCATGAGCCTTACTACCCAAGTTTCTGATACTTGTGATGGCAAGAGTCACTTCTAAATTTTCTTTGAGTTATCTTGTTGAAATCTAACTTTTGTCATTTAATGTGTAATATTATTATTATATATTTATAACATAACCATATAATAGTATGGTTGTTTTATATGTGTATGTGTATGTGTGTATATATGCATTTCATAGTTGGTTAATAAATTATTTCCATACTGGTTTTTGTTGCTTTCCAAAACACTGGGAAAATAGGGTTTTGGGGTTTGTTTCATTTTGTTTTTCAAATATTTCTGTTTATCTTCCTAATTCTTTGCTATCTTGTGATCCAGGTTTTATCATTCTTGTATTTTGTTTTACTATAAGCAAGTGAATAAGCCAAATCTTTTTTGTCTCCTTGCAGTCATAATTTTATGGTACTCACTACATTTTTGTAATATTTAAATATGACTCCATGTCTACCTGTTACCTGATTCTGCATTTCTTAAAGGCAGAAACTCTTTTAGTTATCTTCTTGGTCCATCTTTGTACTAGTTGTTGAAATGCATTGAATTGATCAGATTTAATTTTTTTAAATCTTGAAAACATTATATTGCACATATATTGTGCTAGATAGGAGGAATAAAAAGATAAGTAAGATGCAGTTCCTGCTTGAGAGGAATTGCAATGTGGTAAAACAGGTAGATAGTCAAACAATTATAATACATAGCATGATAAAGTTCAGTAATAGAAGTTTCAGTAAAGTATCTAGTGCCTGGAAGAATTGGAGGTGATATTTGAGCAGCTTTGGAAAGATAAGTAGGTATCTATTAAATATGTCAGGCTTGCCAAATGTAAGAACAACCTCACTGAATGGCGGGTTCAGGAAACATTTATTTTAGTATGACAGAGCATAGGATATATAGGGGAATGAGGGACGTGCCTATGATGAACTTGGAAAGGTACGCTTGAAGCTTTTCTCTTGGGGTGGTCAGTGGGTGTTGAGGTCACCTACAAAGTTATTAATACATAGTACGGCAGCTGGAAGTAGGATGTGCAAGCAGGGAAAGGCAGATAGAGCTCTTTAGGGGGAATTGAGCTTGAGGCATTTACACAGTATTAAGGTAAAGATGTGTAGTACTTATTTGGAAATAATTTCTTGAGTTCATAAGAGTGATAGGACTAGAGCTATAAATTTTAGGTGAGAAGAGAACTAAGGGAGGAATATGAGGGAATATTAACATTAAAAGAGAAGGCAAGAAAAAGAGGTCTGAGAATTATTGTGAAATCTTAAGAGATTATCAAGAAGAATTCCAACAGAAGAGTGTTAGATAACATAGAAAAAGTGAGAACTGCAATTAGGAGATATTAGGGGAGCAAAATGTAGGAGGATTGAGGGATAAGCTACAGTGGTAGGAGGAAAAGCCCATGAGTGGTAAAAGTGTAGAGGCTACTGTGTACTTTTTCAGAAAAGAAACAAGGGGAAAAAATTACCCAGTAAAGCCATTTCTTTCAGTCACATTGTATATGTTTGTATCCAAGTGAATTTATTATATCCCAGAACTTTGTGTATCTTTCTTTCCCAATAACGACAGGGCCCAGCAAGCATGATGGCCTACTTGCTTGTTTCTGGGCTATTCCTAACTCGACTTAGAAGACCCATTGGTAAGATGACAATAACTGAGCAAAAGTATGAAGGAGAATATAGATATGTTAATTCTCGGCTCATCACAAACAGGTAAGGACAAATGCATTAAAGCTGTGCTAAAAATTCATTTTTATGGATATTAATGTCATTTAAATTGACTCCAAAAAGTCTAGTGACAGTGTTACTGTAATAATGTTCATGTTGTATTGAAAATATACATTATGAAAGAAATTAGTTTTATAAAGTTATAATCATCAATATTTTGAACTCTTTTTATTAAATTAACCATGTAGTATTCCTGATTCACCTGTTCATACCATCTGTTGATGAATTTTCTGTTAATTTTACTTTAGACATAATCAGGATACAATTCAAATTTCAACTTACAATACCTGTTCTAAGAAAATTTTGTCCCAATTTTTCCACCAATATTTTGATTTTAACTGTTCATAATGCTCAGTAATTCACTTTCACTGCATGTGCCTCTACCTATTTTCTAGAGTGTTTTAAATGTAAGATAGAAAAAGTGTGGACTTTGGAGCCAGCCATACTAGCTTCAAAATCTATCTCTTCCACTTATCAATTGCATGTATTTGACTTTAGCGAATTATTCGTAGCTTCACTTCTGTTTATCTTAGGTAGATAATATAGGGTTACAATAAGGATTAAATTTGATAATTATATAAAGCTTCCAGCTCAGTTTTTTTTTTTTTTTATTGAGTTGGAGTCCCACTCTGTCATCCAGGCTGGAGTGCAGTGGAGCGATCTCAGCTCACTGCAAACCTCCACCTCCTGGGTTCAAGTGATTCTCCTGCTTCAGCTTCTTGAGTAGCTGGGATTACAGGTGCCCACCACGCCCAGCTAATTTTTGTATTTTTAATAGAGACGGGGTTTCACAATGTTGGTCAGGCTGGTCTCAAACTCCTGACCTTGTGATCTTCCTGCCTCAGCCTCCCCAAAGTGCTGGAATTACAGGCATGAGCCACCACACCTGGCCCAGCTCAGTTTTTTATATTCAGCAAGTGCTGAATAAATGTTCTCAAATATTGATCTGTCAACATTAAGTCATTTTGAGGGTTCTAATATGTATTGAATATTCTACTCTATAGGCATTTACAAATGACAGTTCCCTCTTCCTTTATTTCTTTGGGTTGCTAAAATAGTACAAGTTTTAAATAGGTTTTTTTTTTTTTTTTGCCCTAGGGAGACAGTGGAATAGAGCTAAGAGGTAATTTGCCAAGTAAATGAAAGATGCCTTTTAGTGAAAGAAACAGAAAGCATGACTCATGGCTTCAGTAATAGGAACACTCACAGCTTCACATGAGAACACTTAAAAGACAGAGCGGTTCCAGGCTTGGCATGATCAGGACTCTGGCTCTCTGGTGTTCTCTTGGCTCTATTCTACTTTGTATGCTGCACCATTCCACGGGCTAATTCTTCTTGTGACCACAAGATGGCAATAGCAGTCACAGATTTCATTAGCTTTTCTCCTCTGCAGAAAGCTCAAGAAACAAAAAGGGGCCATCTCGCCTGCTGTATCTTTACTGAGAGCAAAGAAACCTTTCCCAAGAGTCCCACAGCTGACTTTCCCTCATGTCTTACTGGCTGGAATTGTCACTTGACCATGCCTAAAGCAATCACTGCAAAGTGACTGGCTTATACCAGTTGGGACCCTATAAATAGGGTTGAGGCCATTCCCAAAGCATTAGGGTACATGGAAAAGAATAGGTAACTTTAAGAAAGTTGGGATTATTTTAGGAAGAAGGACAATGAAGAGAATAGATGTTGGATGGGCAGCTATCAATATTTTAGGATGTTTTATTCATTCAGATTTTCATTAAGGCTAAAATGACTCAGTTCAAGAGGAGAATCCTCACCTCATCTTCTTCCATAGGCTTAGGTGTACAGAGGAGGTAGAAAGAAGTTTTTTAAAAAAGCAATTAGAGGTATAGAATTGTAGGATTCTCATACTCTGAGGCTCTGTATCATTTTGTCAAGGAAACCGTGAAACACGTGACAAATGTGTCATATCGTATGGAAAGTTAATTTTATTTGAAGAGGCTGAGGTAGGCGGTACCTTGTTTTTATGAAAAGTGCAGGTCCCTTTCAAAATAGAAATATAAAAAATAAATTGTTAAGAAAAAGAGACTTTAAAGAAATATTTCAGTCTTGCCTTGTAGACTTCTCTATAAATATTTATTTTTCTCTGCCATTAGAGGTACTTTGCTGGGAAAGCTTACATCATTCTTATGTAATAGAATGCCTATAAATGTTAAGGTCAGATCGGAGTTACGATTTCAGCTCCCTAACTTGCTGGCTGTGTGACTTTTTACAAATTACACGGAACATTTCTTCATCTATAAAATACTTTTTTTTCTAGTCATGACCCCTGTGGTCCTTCTGGACCCATGCACATCTGCTCATGAAAAGTAGAATTGTTCTGAGGATGTGATGGGGTTCCAGGGTTTCCTCCTGGGAGCTGGCACTTTGGAGCCGGCAGGACTTAGCCTGATTTTCTGTCTTTAAAAGGCTGTAAGTCAAGTTTTCACTATCCATCTTTTCTAGCTGTTGCTTTTTCATCTCCTTCTTGTTTGGGCCTATGCTTTAACTTGAAGTCTGTAAATGTCGGTCCCAGCCCTGCCTTTCTGTGTATCACAGCAACTGCTTTCTCTGTCTAATTTCGAATTTCTGAGAATTAGTGCAGCATATCTTTTCCAGCCAGGATACCTATGGCATAGATTGTAATCCCGTGTATGATTCAGTCGGGGTGTATTCTTGTGCTCTGATGAGCTGAGCTAGGAGCAGAATCTCAAATATGGACTGTGGCTTGAGATGTTTTACCAGATAAGCACTTAGTAACAAAATGTTCATTTAGATACAAACATTCAGCCATCATATACTGTATTTCAATTATTTTTCAAGCATAAGTAACATTAAAATTAATTGCTAAATTATTTTCTTTAATAGTGAAGAAATTGCCTTTTACAATGGGAATAAAAGAGAAAAGCAGACAATCCACTCAGTCTTCCGAAAACTGGTAAGATAACACACTTGAAGTTCATGTGTTTATGGAAAGGGTTTTGATTTTTGGTTATTGTTTTCTTTTTGTTACACACACACACACACACACACACACCCGTACATATCTTATGTATGTATGTATATATACATGTGTATATACACACACACACAGACACACACACACACATATCTTAAAGATATTTTGAAAAATAGCTGTAAAAGATTTTATACTGCATTTCTAATAAAAACATACGAGGTTAAAAACTCATATCAATATATTTAACTTCCCATTTATAAAATTGCATAGATTTATTAAAATAATATTAAGTATATTTTTACAGTGGTTGCTTAGGAGCCTTATTTAGTGATAAATTTAGTGATTCCCACAGAAAGAATTTGTTCCTGTAGCATTCATGAAGATACAGTAAAGATTATTGCATAAAGCAGGGGTCAGCAAACTTTTTCCATAAAGGGCAAGATAGTATGTATATATTTTAGGCTTTTCAGACGACATAGTCTCTTGCAACTGTTCAGCTCTGCTACTCAAGGGTAGCTATATATAAAATACATAAATGAGTGAGTGTGGCTATGTTGACTATGTTCTAATAAAACTTTACTTACAAAAACAAGTAGCAGACTGGATTTGGACTATGGCTCAGAGTTGGCTGGCTTTTGGTTTTAAAGAATATAAGGATTGTTTCTTGTGAAAGTTATACTTCAGTTTTTTTATTTAATTGCCGCTTGGAAAATTTGAATTCAAATGCATTTATTCCATTTGTTCCATTTATTCTATTTATTCAAAAGCTACTGAGTGCCATCTAAGTGCCTGTGCTCATCCCAGGTGCTAAGGATGATGGTGGTGGACATGATGGATAAAATCTTGCCTTTAAGGAGCATACATTTTAGTGGAAGTCTGAAGTTTGTGAAATGGAGTGTATATTTTAGATGAGTTGGAGAGGTTAAAGAAATTGTCATTTTAAATTATTTCATAAATTGGATTTTTGCCTCGTCAGTATTTAACATGGCAGAACTTCTAGAGAGCTCACTGGTAGAATGTATTTAAGGTAATTTTTCAGGGGCCTGCAGTTCGCCATCTTGCTCTTCACATGGCTTGCTTATTCTCATCTTTTAGATTTTCAGCCCAAATGTTAGCACTTTATTGAACCTTTGTCTTCTCTGATCAGCCTATTTGAAATGGCCTTCAACAGTTCCTTCCTGTTTTAATCATCATCTTTCCTTAAAAGTATTTATGTGTGTGTGTATATATATATGTATATGTATATGTATATATATACACACACACACACACACATACACATAGACACACAGTCAACCCTCTGCATCTCTGATTTCTGAATCCATGGATTCAACCACACACAGATTGAAAATATTCAGAAAAAGAAATTGTGTCTGTACTTATGTACACATTTTTTTCTTGTCATTATTCTCTGAAAAATACAGCTATTAGAATAATAGCTATTTACATTGTATTAAGTATTATAACTAATTTAGAGATGACTTTGTGTATGAGATGAGCCAGGCACCATGGCTTACCCCTCTAATCCCAATACTTTGGGAGGCTGAGGTGGGCAGATCACTTGAGGTCAGGAGGTCGAGACCAGCTTGGCCAGCACTGCAAAACCTTGTCTCTACTAAAAATACACACATTCGTGGGGGCATGGTGGCGGGCGCCTGTAATCCCAGCTACTTGGGAGGCTGAGGCAGGAGAATCACTTGAACCTGGGAGGCGGAGGTTGTGGTGAGCCGAGATGGCAACCACTACACTCCAGCCTGGCGACAGAGTGAGACTTGTGTCAATCAGTCAGTCAATCAATCATATTGGATGTCGTGCTTAGGTATGTGCAAATACTATGCCATTTTTCATCAAGGACTAAATAAATAATAAAGTATATTGGATGTTCTGTTCAGGTATATGCAAATACTATGCCATTTTTCATCAAGGACCTGAGCACCCATGGATTTTTGTATCCAGAGAGGTCCTGGAACCAATCCCCTTTGTATACCAAAGGATGATTATATTACAGTCTAATTATCTTCTTTGTTTACTAGTTATCTTCTTTCATTAGAATGTAAACTCTATGAATTCAGGGACCTTCTTTGTTCTATTCGTTGTATCTCCAGCTTGAGCATAGTGTCTGACACGTGGTAGTCATTGAATAAATGTTCCAGGCATTGTCTAATTGCAGAAGATACCAAATTGTTAGCAAGCTGCCCTGTACTCAAGAAGCCACATTTTACCGGAGGAGACAGAAAATAAATACTTAAACAGCTAGGTGTTCTATGTAATTTCAGATAGTAATTAATTCTGTGGCCAAAAATGAAGCAAGATAAAGGGATAGCTCTGAAGAGGTCTGTTGCCCAGCTACTTTAGCTGGAATGGACAAGGTCTTTCTTGAGGAGGTGACATTTAGTCAGAAATCCACATGAAAATGAAGGAGTCTCAAAATGTAAATATCTTAGAAGAATATATTCCTGGCAGTGGGAACAGCAAGAGGAAAGCCTTAAGAAGGTGCATGTTTGAGAAATCATCATTTATGGAGTTTGGTGAGAAGAAGGAAAGTAGAAGCATATAACCTTAAAAAGAGAGCCCAGTGCCAGATCATGCAGGACCTTGAATAATCTGGTAGATGGACAGCTTGAGAATGCTACAACTCCAGAATAAAAAACAGTTTGAGACTTGTAGTTTTTGTTGTTGTTGTTGTTGTTGTTGTTGTTTTGTTTTTTTTTTTTTTTTGAGACAGTCTCACTCTGTCGCCAGTCGCCAGGCGCCAGGCTGGAGTGCAGTGGCACAATCTCGGCTCACTGCAACCTCCGCCTCCCGGGTTCAAGTAATTCTCCTGCCTCAGCCTCCTGAGTAGCTGGGACTACAGGTGCACACCACCACGCCCAGCTAATTTTTTTGTATTTTTAGTAGAGACGGGGTTTCACCATGTTGGCCAGGATGGTCTCGATCTCTTGACCTTGTGATCCGCCCACCTCGGCCTCCCAAAGTGCTGGGATTAATGCATGCTCATGTTAAAGCTAAAACTGAGGTTGTGTGGCACTGATTTACATAAGCAGTCAGTTCAGATTGGGTGTAATACAACTCTTAGATAAAGCACAGACCATTTGTCTCGAAGCAAAACATTCAATGCTTTGCTTTAAGTAGAGAGAGCTAGTGTTTCATTCAAACTAGTTGATCTCGCTATTCTTTTTGTTTTCATTGTTGTTCTCTTTTGGGATATATGTATCCAAAAGTATGGTGACTACAATAGCATTGTGCTATTGCATGCAAGAGAAACAGCATTGTTAAAATTGTTTACATAATTTCCATGCGGTTTGCATAAAAATGGTTCCATGAAGCGTGTGTTTGGCACCCGCTCTATGATGAGCATTGTGCTCAGTGAAGTGTGATGTACAATATAAACAGAAATCACAGGCACTCAGTAAATATCTGCTGAATAAATGAACTATACAGTTTGTTTTATCCTCATAGTAGATTCATTTTTTTATACATAGAAAAATATATTTTTTGTTTTTGTTTTCTCCCAGGTGGAGCACCTACATAATTTCATTTTGTTTCGGTTTTCAATGGGCTTCATTGATAGCATTATTGCCAAATGTAAGTATATTTTGAAAGAGATGAGATTTATGGAAAAAGTGAAATACTGTTACTGTTTTAAATCTCACCTGTTTGGTTTCAGACCTTGCCACTGTGGTTGGCTACCTAGTTGTCAGTCGCCCTTTCTTAGATTTGTCTCATCCTCGACATCTCAAGAGTACACATTCAGAACTTCTAGAGGTAAAGTGATGATAATACAATGAAAATTTAACAGTAAAAATAAAGCCAAAGTTTTAGTCGTAGAACTATAAGTAAAAACTAATATTTATTTCTGTTTAAGGATTACTACCAAAGTGGAAGAATGCTTTTGCGAATGTCTCAAGCACTGGGTCGAATAGTTTTGGCTGGGCGTGAAATGACTAGATTGGCTGGGTAAGATTAGTAATAATGAGCAGTTGCAGAAAATAATTTTTAGAAGTATATTATCCTTAATGATTGTACTCAGTTGGGGTTCAGGGGGAAACATTTCCTACCCCCATAAGGTGGTTTCGATTAAAAATTAAGGAAGATTCTTCTGATGGTGAACTTTTCTTGTTTCTTGAAGACAACTGGTTTGTGCATTACAGTAGATTAGAGACTCTCAAGTTGTTTGCCCCATCAACACTGGTATTTGCTAAGTTGGCAAATATTGAATCCTGACAGTCTTTTCTTAATTTATAGAAAACTAAGTTAATGAATAGAATTTTCTCATTTGAATTTTCTTATACTCTATCATACCTTTTTTTCTTAGACCTTTGATACCGGCAGCCTAGCAAAACAGATAAATAGAAATGAAGTTGACTTTAATGGGGAAAAAAATGAGACATTAACTTGTATCTGTAGGTGTGTTTGTGAATGTAGTCCTATTGTCTAGTAGTAAAATTGTCTTTAGATCATAGAATAGAATTAAATATGAAGATTTCAGTATTTCAAGCTCCAATATAAAGGGTGTAGTATGATGTAAAAAAGCACCATAAATTTTAGGTCACCTGAAGAAGTTTGATGACTTAATATCTTTCCAAGGCCTGTGATCCATCTTCATCTTTTTCTTTTTCCTCCTTCTTAGCTCCCGTGGCAGTTAAGTTCTTCTTGTCAATATAGAAGTTGTTAACTACTATGAGTAGAGTCTCTGTCATGAGAATACTAACATTCTTCCTACTTGTTAACTTGTGCCTTTACAGTTCATGGTATATAAGGTGCTTCTCTTCCTTTAGGGTGTTTCCTTTCTCTCTCTCTCTCTCTCTCTCTCTCTCTCTCTCTCTCTCTCTCTCATGTGTGTCTCCTTCCCTCCCTCTCCCTGCCCCCTTTCTTTCTCTTTTTTCCACTTTATTGAGGTATGATTGATATATAAGAAACTACATATTTAATGTATACAATTTGATGAATATGGGGATAAGTTATACACCTGAGAAACCATCAAGACTGTAAACATATTAGTCACCTCCCAAAGTTTCTTTTAGGAGGTTTCTACTTGTTATTCAGAGAAAAATTCTGTTTCTTCTTCAATG
The DNA here is from genome assembly GCA_963573385.1 of Cacajao melanocephalus. NCBI lineage: Eukaryota > Metazoa > Chordata > Mammalia > Primates > Pitheciidae > Cacajao > Cacajao melanocephalus. The sequence continues at coordinate 150,617 of CAUYLG010049822.1, forward strand.
CAGAATACTTTTTCTTTGATGATCGTGTCATTTTTGCTATCTCCAACTTCTTGTCGTTAGTTTTGAGTTTTCTCTGTTGCCACAATGATTTCTATCTAATGATAGGGACTCTTCATCTTTCTCCTCTTGAGAGTAAGAAAGGGGGAATCTTTCAGATTCTTCCCTGTTTTGAGGGAGGCAGCATGTATTTAGCATACATTTAATAAATGCCTTCCTTGGATAGGAAGACCGACATTATACATGGCTTTATAGGTTACTTCAGCAAGAGGTCAGAGACCATACTTCCTGGGTCTAAGGAATATACTAGTAGCAGTCATTTTGTAGTATCCAAGAGAAATCTCCTGAAAATTCTCTACAAATAACTGTCTGACTTGCCTATTAATGAAGTTTCTGTTGAGTTGGGGATCCTATGGAAACCTCTTCCTTCGCCCCTGTATTCCTCCTCTCCTACTGAAACATAATAAAACACACATGCCGTCTTTAATACTTTATCTGAGACTTTTAGGTTACTTCATTTATACTAAATTACAATTTTAGGAACTTGAGTTAAGTTCATATAAAATAAAAGATGTGACAGTAGTTTGGAGTTTTGATTATGGTTTCCTTTTCTAAAATTTTAGTTTTACTGCTCGGATTACAGAATTAATGCAAGTACTGAAGGATTTAAATCATGGCAAATATGAGCGCACAATGGTCTCACAACAGGAAAAGGGTAAATAATGAGTGTCACAGTTTAAGGTCACAATTTTAAGTTTGCTGACATAATATGATGTCTTAATACTTATTTTCCATTTAAGGTGTTGAAGGAGTACAAGTCATTCCCTTGATACCTGGTGCTGGAGAAATCATTAATGCAGATAACATTATAAAGTACGTACTGAAAAAGGTTCTTTAGCACCATAAACGTTTGTTAAATTTCATAACAGCCTTTCTCTTTCAGCTTAAAATTGTCTAGTGTTTAAAGTTGTTTCTGCTTTTATTTAAAAAAAAAAGCTTTGAGGTATCATTGACATAAAAATTGTATATATTAATATTTAAAGTATAAAACTTGATGCTTGTATGTTGGTATACATTGTGAAATTAGGCTAATTAATTTACCTATCACCTCTACATACTCACATTTTTGTGTGTGTTTGATGAGAATTTAATTTAGATGTGTCTTAGCAAATTTCAGGTATACAATGCAGTATTTTCTACTATTGTCCCTATGCTGTACAGTGGATCTATAGAACTTATTCTTCTGGCATCACTGAGATGTTGTGCTGTTTGACCAGTATTACCCCATTTCCTCTCTTTGTACCCACTGGCAATCACCATCCTACTCTCTACTTCTATGAGTTTGACTATTTGAGATTTCACATACAAATAAGATCATATAGTGTTTCTCTTTTTATGTCTTGCTTATTTTGCTTAGCATAATGTCTTCCAGCTCCATCTATGTTGTTGAAAATGATCCAGTTTCCTTCTTTCTTAAAGGTGAAATCATATTCTATTGTATTTTGTGTGAATATGTACACACCATACACACTATATCCTCTCATTGTTTGAAGGACATTTAGATAGTTTTCATATATTGACTATCGTGAATAATGCTTCATTGGATATGGGAGAAAGATTCTCATTGAGATACGGATTTTATTTCCTTTGGAAATGTACCCAGAAGTGGGATTGCTAGATCATATACGAGTCCTATTTTTAATTTTTTGGGAACATCCATACTGTTTTCCATAATAGCTGTACAATTTGTAGTACCACCAACAATGTCCAAGGTTTCCTTCTTCCACGTCCTTGCCAACCCTTACCGTTTGTCTCTTTGATAATAGCCACCCTGACAGGTGAGAGGTGACGTGTCATTGTGGTTTTGATTTGCATTCTCCTAATTAGAGATGTTGAGCACCTTTTCATACACCTGTTGGCCATCTGAATTTCTTAAGAAGTGTTTAAGCCCTTTACCCATTTTTTAATCAGGTTATTTGTATTTTTGATAGTATTGAGTTATATTATTTCCTTATATACTTTAAAGTAATTCTCTTTTTTAAACTTCCCTTTTAGGTTTGATCATGTTCCTTTAGCAACACCAAATGGAGATGTTTTGATCCGAGACCTTAATTTTGAAGTAAGTTTTTAAATGATCATATAAAAGCTTAAATCATCTTTAAAATGTGAACTGAAAAAAGTTTACCTGAATATTTAAATTAACTTTAAGGCTTGACTTAGTCTCTGAATCAACAGAATTGCTTTAAAAAGTAAGTCTTTGAAACACTAATCTATTTTTCTTAATTGACAGGACTTCAAAATTTCAAATACTACTGCCAAAAAACTTTTTGCAAATGAAGTTTATGTCAAGAAAGCCATAGAAAATATAGTAAATTGGAGTCTCCAGTGTAAAATGAATATTTAAACACACAAGTATAATTTTAGTCTCTTTACATTAAAAAGAAACTTACAGTGTGGTTGGTATTGTAACTGTGCAGGATGATTTGTACCTATAAAAACAAAATACAGACTGTTTTATTACTGATGAAAACAGTGGAAGAGCAGCACAGTAGCACTTCAAATAGACACTCACCTAAAGCAAGTAAAATCCCATGCCAAGTGAATACTGATGCTGATTCAATATACTCTGTTAGTGAAGTGGGATATGGCAGACCAAATTAAAAAGAAAAGACAAAAGATGAATGTTTTAGTATGATTTGTAAGACTCGCAGATTGAAGGGTTGCTAGTTTCTGTATGTTGTGGCTTTATGAATGGTTCAGATCCAGAAATCTTCATAATTAGTAACAAATTCCTATCACATAGGCTATCTTCCCCATTCTAAACACATTTCTCTAGAACGACACTTTCCAGTGAACTTTCTGCAATAATGGAAATGCTCTATACTTTCACGGTCCGGTAAAATATGTGTAGATATTGAACACTTGAAATGTGACTAGGACAGCTGCAACACTGAATTTGAAATTTAATTTAATTAATATGATATAAAATTAAATAGCCACATGTGAGTAGTGGGTATGGTATTAGACAGTACAGCTCTAGAATTTCTCTCCACATGCTTATGTGCATGGCCATCTGCAGTTTGTGTTTTATGTGGGGATTTTTTTCCTACTGCTTTCGTTGAAGGAATATTGTCTGATAGTTTATAAAATAAAGAGTATAATTATTAGATGTGTTTTTAAATTGTTACAGTCTTCAGTTACAGTAAGTCTTCAGTTTTCTGCTCTTAATTTCTATTAAGCACATGTCTGCTTTCTTCTCAATGAATTATAAAAATGAAAATTGTTAGTTATGCAAAGTACTTTGAACTTGCTCAACAGTGAGTATTCTATCATTATCATTTTTATTCCAAAGCTAGGAAATACAAGATGAAGTACAGAAAATATAGATGGTAAATACTGACTGGCTCTACGTATCACAGAAGTGTTTTCTCACATAGCTCCAGGTCCTTCAGTCACTTGAATGTTCCTTGGGCAAAGTAGGTAGCCAGGCTTGATTTCCAGCAGCTTCTTTATTGCCACTGTCCAAGGATAAAAAGGGACATGAGACTTCATTAAAGAATGGCTCTTGGCCCTTTCTCCCACTTACCCTCACTCTGTCTTTATGCAGAAATAAAATATGTCAACAACATAAGGGCGCACATGACTGAAGCACAATGAGAAAGGGGGTTGGGATACAATAAGAAAGGGGATTCGGAGTAGACAGATCATGATTATGGCCCATAAAAATCTTTTGTCATGATGTTAACACACTAAAGCTGTCACTTTCTTTTTACTTGAAAGCCTTTTCTTTTAAAGCCCTTATATTTGGATTTAATAGACTTCTGTCATTTCTATAATTTTATGGTCTTAAAAACGTCCTTAATTTTTTCTCTTTTTTGGGTTTCATTTAGAAAGTCCTGAGTCCCCACTTCTGTCCTTACTTGCTGGAGTGTTTTACTTCATAATTGTGTTCCTTGGCGTTTATCCTGTGATTCTTGTTTTCTCTTTCCCTGGGAACTGTTTCTCTGACTTCTGTCTTTTTGGTTCACTGTTATGAATTCTTATCTCTTTCTGACTTAAAGTATTCTAAAGTAGACTTGGGTTTCTCACATTGATTCTGTCTTTTTATTGTTTTTCTTAACATAGCCTTTCTATAGTAGTCAAGTATTCTTCAGTTCTTTGCAACCTCTAATTATTTTCTACTCATCTAGCTTACTTGAAAATAAAGATTTCTTTCTCTTGGAAGGAGGCATAATAAAACTGAGACTTGGCCCTTCAAATAAATGTTGACTACTTCATGATTAATTTGCATTTTGGGTTACATTGTAACTAAATAATAAAAACTTCTTTGGGATATGAGATTTTGTACCATTTTCCACTATAAACTTCCTAGAAAGCCATATTTATCTGTCTAGGTATTATTCTGGGAGATATGCAGACTGGGGAGACCCTAAGAGGTAACAGCTTGCAGGTTACAATGTAAGGATTAAAATAGTACTCTGTCCGAGGTGGGTGGATTGCTTGAGCTCAGGAGTTTGAGACCAGCCTAGGCAACGTGACAAAACCCCATCTCTATGAAAAATACAGAAAAATTATCTGGGGGTGGTGGTGCACACTTGTGGTCCTGGTTACACAGGAGGCTGAGGTGGAAGGGTCACTTATGCCAGTGAGGCAGAGGTTGCAGTAAGTGAAGACTGTGCCACTATACTCCAGTTTGGGCTACAGAGTGAGACCCTGTCTCCAAAACTGTACTTCATAACTTATTAAGACTTTTACCTTTTCAGTAAGGCATACTTATAGTGTTTTAAAAAAACTAATCAATCCTCATTAACACCATACTTTTATATAATTTTTCTTTTACTTTATGTGTAGAATTTTTGATGATTTGTTATGATAAATTTACAGAAAATAGGATTTATCAAGGAGTATTATTTGGGGAGTATATTTTTATTGGTAAAAATATGGTGGTTGAAAGCATTGGTTGATCCAGTAAAGCATCCTAGGAGCCTCAATAATACAGTGCTGTTAAGAACTTTATTTTCAGTAAATGTTACTGTTGGCTTTTAGTCTTAATTTAACCCCACATAAATATGTACTTATAAATTTTTAACATAGAAAAATTATCACTGGCTTATCATAGGTGACATTGTAATTGGAAGTTTTGTTCAACACTGCCAAAAGCCATGGAGTAAAGTAAATGCTGAGTAGATTAGCCAGGCTTGATTTTGAGCATAAAAGAATAACTCAGGATTTTAGTAAGTCTGGTTATTATTTATACACATCATTACAAATCTGGTTTTGGGATTTCCTGGTACATTGCAACAAATAATGTGGAAGGCTATTGTTGGAGGCAGGAACATTGATACCAGTGTAAACGACAATTAGCAGTTAAGAGCAGAGAATTTATATATGGCCAACGTTACTCAAATAAAGCATGGTAGCGGGGAACCATTTAATTACCAACTTCCTGAACTTTAGGACCTTCTAATGGCATCGCTGTTACAGTAGAGTATGGTTATTTTATATGGTAACCTTGCTTTATGAGGGACATTCAGTATATTCAATTTTATATGATAAGGAAATTATGTTATTTAAAAAGAAGTCTATGAAAATGATTCTTTAATTATCAGAAAAAGGTTTATTCATAAAAGTCATTTAGAATAGCTCTGTAACGATGATATGTGTAAATTGTGTTATTTTCTTTTCGATCAACTATGTGTTAGGCTGGTTCATTCTTTTTTCTTTAAGAAATTTTTAAAATATAAAACATAATTTGCCTTTTTAACCATTTCTAAGTGTGTAATTCAGTGGCATTAAGTACATTTACAGTGTTGTGCAGCCACTACACTATCCATTTCCAGAACTTTTCTATCATCCCAAATAGAAACTCTGTACTCATTAAACAAACAGTAACTCTCCTTCCTTCCTCTCCACAGCCCCTGGTAACCTCTAATTCTTTCTGTCTCTATGAATTTGACTGCTCTAGGTATTACATATAAGTGAAGTCATGTAGTATTTATGCTTTTGTGTCTGGTTTGTTTCATTTAGCATAATGTTTTCAAGGTTCATCTATATTGTAGCATGTGTCAGAGTTTTATTCATTTTAAAGGTTGAATGCCATTTCAGTGTGTGTTTGTGCCACATTTTGTTTATCCATTCATCCTCTTGGGTTGCTTCCTTGCTTCCACATTTTGGCTATTGTGCATAATGCTGATGGCTCTCCATTTTGTCACAGTAAAAGCAAAAGTTCTTTAAATGCCTGCCACTACCCTACTTGATACCTCTCTGATCTCATTTCCTACTATTCTTCCTTCCTGTTCATTCTTTTCCAGTAAAATCAGCCTTGTTTCTGTTTTTTTGGATAGGATAGCTACATTCCTGCTTCAATGCCTTTGCACCAGCTTTTTATGGGTAAAGGTGGGGGCTAGAACACTCTTGTTATAGTTAAATCCTAATTCACTCCTTTTCTAAGTTTTACCCAGTTGTCATTTTCAATAGTCTACTCTGACCACCTTAAAAATGCAACTTCCCTCACCTACTCTCAGGTTCCTTTTATCTGTTTTTTCCTCCAAAGTGTTTATTATCTGATATACTATTTAACTTACTTATATATTATGTATATTGTTTATTGTATGTCTCTTGTCACTGGAATGTAAACCAGTAAGGATAGAGGGGTTTTTGGTTTCTTGTTTTTTGTCTTTTAGTCACTAGTGTGGTCTACTTGCTTAGTACAGAGCCTGACAGAGCATTCAATGAATATTCATTGAATTAAGTAGTAGGAACAGAAGTTTCACCAGTTTAACAAGTTTGTCAAAGACAGGTTAGCAGCTAGGGTGACTCATATCTCTCTGATATTTTCTTTCCTATTGTGTTACATTGGTGTTTAATGTTGTAAGCTAGAATTATAACTAAGATTTTCTGATTCTTTACAGAGTTAATTAGATACTTATAAGATCTTAAGCGTAGAACTTAACCACGCTTTACATTTTCTCATCTATCTTTACGTTGTTGCAGAATAATTTAGTGGCACTTATAAATATTTATAATGCACATATATTTTGATAAAACACTTTTGATTTCTAAGAATTGAATCTACAGAAACTTTGCTTACTGTTGTATAAGTTTACTTGCTGACTTGTACACTCATTGCAGAATTATCTAGAGGAGCAAAACAAAATGCCAGCAACCTAAATATTTATCCAAAGGGGAGTGTTTAAATCAGTTATAGTATATCCTTACTATGGCTGATGCTTGAGGCAGTAAAGGAAAATATACTGACCTGGAAGAATATCTGTGACATATTGTTAAATAATAAAAGCAAGTTATAGAACAGTACGTTTTCATGTTTTTAAAAGTGACTGTGTATACACATGTTCTTATTGTTTCAAGAATTCCCAATTTTTTAAACTTTAGCTCTTCTTATCTTAATTAAGTTGATGATATCAATCAGTCAATAAATTTATTTATTTATTTATACATACATGTATATAGATGGGGTCTTGTTCTGTCAGCCTGGGTGACATCATAGCTCACTGCATCCTTGAACTGCTGGACTCAAGCGATCCTCCCGCCTCAACCTCCCAAGTAGCTGGGACTATAGGTGTGCAGCACCACACCTGCCTAATTTTTTATTTTCATTTTTTATAGAGACAAAGGTCTTGCTTTATTTCCCAGAATAGTCAAACTCCTGGCTTCAAGTGATCCTCCTGCCTTAGCCTCCCAAAATGCTGAAATTATAGGTGAGAGACACCACACCCAGCAATAATAATTTTTAAGTGAAAAAAAAAGTAATGGTAAAAATTGAAAGTAAACAAAGTAAAAGGTCCCTTCATAATACCTCTTCACTGTTCCATCTAATGCTACATTTACAGAAAAATAGAAGGCTTATAATTAGCCAAGAGCTTTTAATACTTGAGTCTAAGGAAATGTTCATTGAGTATATGTTAATTTGATCAATTTTTTTTTCAGGTTCGATCTGGGGCTAATGTTCTAGTCTGTGGTCCAAATGGCTGTGGAAAGAGTTCACTTTTCCGTGTTCTTGGTGAAGTAAGTCAAGTTGGTTTCAAAATTTTGCAGTCTTATTTTGCCATACTATCTACCACTTTGTAAATTTTACGGCTGTTCTTCTCCTTTCTCTTTTTTTTTAAATAGTTATGGCCTCTTTTTGGAGGACGTCTAACTAAACCTGAGAGAGGAAAGTTATTTTATGTTCCTCAAGTAAGACCTAGCTTGAGTTATCTTTGATTTAAAGATATTTGTATTTATTTTTTTAATGTTGCTTCTAATGACTTTTACTCTACTACTGTCAGAGACCTTACATGACCCTTGGAACACTTCGAGACCAAGTGATATATCCAGATGGACTAGAAGATCAGAAAAGGAAGGGAATATCTGACTTGGTAAGAGAATGTTTATATCCTAGATCCACTGAAAATACTCCAGTTCAGATTCTTTAATCAGTTAAGTATTTTAAATGCCAGGTAGTTTATCTTAATCTGTAAAGCTTTCCAAAGCCATCAATTATGATTTTCTAAGTTGAGGTAAGATGATAATGCCTTGCCTTAAATATGGAGAGTTTAATCTTTTTTTACACTATTGTTTGTTTTCTCGTTGCCATCATTCTTTTATTATGTACAATAGTGTTATTCTCTTTAAGCTACTAGATATGTTTTGTCAAGTTTAGTTAGATAGGAGCTGAAAGGTTCAGTGCTACCTTGGGCCACATTTCTTTTTTGAAATGTATCTTTTAAGTGTTATAGACAGTAGAAGTATAGTGATCCCAGTTTAAAAAACAAAGCAAGATTAAAAATGTTGGTTTACATCAAGTTTGATTTCATCTTGAATCATTTTGCTGAAAGGTACTGAAGGAATACTTAGACAATGTCCAGTTGGGTCATATCCTTGAACGTGAAGGAGGCTGGGACAGTGTTCAGGACTGGATGGACGTACTCAGTGGTGGAGAAAAGCAAAGAATGGCAGTGAGTATACTCGGAAGAAATTGTACAAGAATGAAACTGGTTCCAGCATTTTGATTGATCAAGATACAAAATTTCATCTTATATTTTTTTATTCAGCAGCTCTTTTAGTACGGATTAGTTTAAATGATCATAGTGCTTGAAAATCTTTAACTTGTGTGCAAATTTGGAATTCTGAAAAATTCATAAATATGCTGCCAGTACCTATGAAAGGAAAAGTTGCAGATCCAACTATATACCAGTAATACATTTTTCTAAAAGTTCAGAGAAACTGTTGCTCATTAGTCCTGGGATGTAAGGTAATCCTGGCTGGCTTATCACATTTCTTCTCATGTCTCTTCCCTATAGACATCTCTTTTGTCTCACTTAGGCTATTCTTTCTGAAATAGCTGAAGGTATTGGAAATGATCCATTCAAATTTTATCATTTTATTTTTATTTATTTTATTTTTGAGATGGAGTCTTGCTCTGTTGCCTGAGTTGGAGTGCAGTGGCGCAATCTCGGCTCACTGCAATCTCCGCCTCCTGGGTTCAAGCTATTCTCCTGACTCAGCCTCCTGAGTAGCTGGGATTACAGGCACGTGCCACCACGCCTGGCTATTTTTTGTATTTTTAGTAGAGACGGGGTTTCACCATGTTGATCAGGCTGGTCTTGCACTCCTGACTTTGTGATCCGCCCACCTCAGCCTCCCAAAGTGCTGGGATTACAGGCGTGAGTCACTGCACCTGGCCTGTCATTTTATTCTTTATTCTGTTCTTGCCCTTTTTCTTCATTATTATATGTATGTTTTTGTTTCAAGGTTCAGTATCTACTACTGAAAGTTACTTGGAATTTTTAAGTTTTCCTAATATAAACAAGCATTTGAAAGAAACTACTTTAATTTTTATGATGACTAAACTGGTTCCAAACCAAAAACATGCACTGAACACTACATATTAAGGGTGAGACCAGCCTTGGCAACATAGCAAGACCCTTTCTCTACAGAAAACTTAAAAATTATCTGGGCGTGATGGCACATGCCTGTAGTCCTAGCTACTGGGAGGCAGAAAGATTGCTTGAGCCCAGAAGTTCGAGGCTGCAGTGGGCTGTGATCACGCACCATGGCATTCCAGGGTAGATGATGGAGTGAGATCCTGTCTCTAAAAATAAGTAAATAAATAAAAATAAAAAAGAACGGTAGTTGAGTACCTTGTCAAGAGGGGCAACTTCATAAGGAGTCATTTTTTTAACTATATATTCCATAGTTTGAATAGATCCAAGCAAGAGATTCTCCTCTCCCCCTGCAGATTATTAGCCTTATGGAGATTGGAGAAAACTATAGTCAGAGAAAGAAAGCAAAAGAAATGGCTTATGGCATAATTTCTGACCCATTATCCTCAGGTTATATTCCACCTTTTTGTTACCTCTGAGTCCCTGATTCTACAGGTTATTTTTTTCCAAAATCATACCCACTCTACATGAAGTTAATATTAACCTAATAGGGTTCTTGCTTGGCTAGTGCTGTAACATGAGATGAATCTAGTGTGACAAATAAATCATAAATGAGAGAAATATTAGCTATATTCAAAATGGAAATTAGACTGAAGGAGTGAAAATTTGAAATGATTAGGCATTTCTAGAGTCAATTTAGAAGATGGCTATGGAAATAACTGCAAATCAAGAACTGTAAAACAACTTTAAATTTCTGTACTATGTCTTCAGAGAAAATGGAAGGATATGGTTCACAAATGGACATGATAGAAACTCAGAGAATGAATAATCAACCAAGGAACTCTGTGTGTGTGGTATGAAAGTACAGAAGGGATAATTTTTGTTTGAAGATTAGGAATTAAAAGGTGTGCCTAGAGCATTGGGAGGTTATCTTGGAAGAATAAGTGGGGCTGAGAGGATGAATCTTATAAAAACCAGATGATAGGCTGGGCACGGTGGCTCACGCTTATAATCCCAGCACTCTGGGAGGCTGAGGTGGATAGATCACCTGAGGTCAGGAGTTCCAGACTAGCCTGGCCAACATAATGAAACCCCATCTCCACTAAAAATACAAAAATTAGCTGGGCCTGGTGGTGCACACTTGTAATCCCAGCTACTTGGGAGGCTGAGGCAGGAGAATCATTTGAACCCGGGAGGCAGAGGTTGCAGTAAGCTGAGATCGTGCTACTGTACTCCAGCCTGGGTGACAGAGTGAGACTCTGTCTCAAAAAAAAACCAAAAAAACAAAACAGAAAAAAACAACAGATGATCCAGGCTGGGCTCGGTGGCTCACACCTGTAATCCCAGCACTTTGGGAGGCCGAGGCAAGTGGATCATGTGAGATCAGGAGTTTAAGACCAACCTGGCCAACATGGTGAAACCCCGTCTCGACTAAAAATACAAAAATAATCAGCTGGGCTTGGTAGTATGTGCCTGTAGTCTCAGCTACTCGGGAGACTGAGGCAGGAGAATCACTTCAACCTGGGATGCAGAGGTTGCAGTGAGCCGAGATCATGCCACTGCACTCCAGCCTGGGCAATAGAGCAAGACTCTGTCTCAGAAGGAAAAAAAATAAAGATCCATAATAGAGGTGTTTTGGAAATGGGGAAAGCTCACCTGTGACACTGCTGCTTATATAATTGGAGCATGGCCAAGCCATTGGCAGGGTGTGTTCTGTGTAAGCCAATGTCTGGAGAATTGAATGTGATATGTAAAAGAGAGACTGTTGTTTTGTTTCAGAGCAGGGAAAGGAGAAGGCTAATGCCACAAATACTAACATTGGTGAAGTTAGGTAAACATTGTATATGTGTGTTCAATCTACTGTCCTTTCAGTTTTTTGGTAGGATTGAAAATTACCAAAGTAGAAGCTTGGGGGGAAAACAGACTTGAAAGGCCTAGCCACTTAAAACAGTGAATCAGCCAGGGTTGTGCCATCTAATGTCCCAAGTTGGGATATCTTGTGTTTCTGACCAAAAGTTACCTTTTTCACTCCATGTTTCTTGCTCTTCCTATTTAGTAATGAGTTTTCTTATTTTGAATTATGAAAAAGTATATATGTTAGAAAAGTGGAATATTTATTTAAGTATAAATTGGGCCAAACCCCTTTACCAGAGATACCACTGTTATAAAATTTTTAGTGCTTTTTTTTTCCAACTATTTGAGGGCACTAATCTGCGAATTTTTAGTGTTTTTTAAATCTACTTTTGTAAATCTTTTTTACCTTAAATTGGCAACTATGCCCCTTTCTCAAATTCCCTGAGATCTCTAGAATCCATTTTCTTACAATTCATCAGTACTTTTCTGTCTCTGTCTCCTTTCCTGTTCAGTATAGAGTTCATGATCCACAGCCTGGCACATAGGAGATGAGACATAGATATATTTCTTTCTTTTTTTTTTTTTTTTTCTTTTTTTGAGATGGAGTTTTGCTCTTTTTGCCCAGGCTGGAGTGCAATGAATGGTGCAGTCCTGCCTCACCACAACCTCTGCCTCCCAGATTCAAGTGATTCTCCTGCCTCAGCCTTCCAAGTAACTAGGATTACAGGCATGCACCACCATGCCCGACTAATTTTGTATTTTTAGTAGATACAGGGTTTCTCCATGTTGATCAGGCTGGTCTTTGAACTCCTGACTTCAGGTGATCCACCTGCCTCAGCCTCCCAAAGTGCTGGGATTACAGGCGTGAGCCACCATGCCCAGCCAAGATATATTTTTAAGGAATGAACAGTTCATCCCTTCCCCTTAACTCCCTTTTCCACTTTTTACCTAAATCCCAATCCAGCTATTTGCCTTAGCACTTCTCTAACTACTCTTCTCAGCACAGCTGAAAAACATCAGATGGGCTCACAGCATGGATTAGCAATCATTTTACTTACTTTTTTCCTTCTCTCATTTTTCATGACAATCATTTTAAAACTACAGATCTTGGGTTTTCTACCCCATTACTTACTCCACTACACTTGGCAGAATAATTCGCCTTCTACTTCTCAAAGAAAGATAGGCTATTATTTCAGTTAAATGACAGCTAATTTTTATTGAGTGCTTAATAGATGACAGACAGTATGCCCAGCACCTTACACAGTGATCTCATTTCATCCTCACAACAGTCCTGTGAGGTAAGAACTGGGAATGCCCTCCCCCCACCTTTTTTTTTGAGGCAGAGTCTCATTCTGTCAGCCGGGCTGGAGTTCAGTGGCAGGATCTCAGCTCACTTCAACCTCTGCCTCCCAAGTTTGAGAGATTCTCCTGCCTCAGCCTCCCAAGTAGCTGGGATTACAGGCACCCACCACCATGCCTGGCTAATTTTTGTATTTTTTTTTTTTAGTAGAGATGGGGTTTCATCATGTTAGCCAGGCTGGTCTCGAGCTCCTGACCTCATGTGATCTGCCTGCCTCGACCTCCCAGTGTGCTGAGGTTGCAGGCTGAGTCACCATGCCTGACTGGAATGCCCCATTTTATAGAGGAAATTGAACTTTTGTGCAGTTCAGTAGCTGGCCGAACAAAGACAGCTAGTAAGTGTTAAAACTGATGGGGGGTGGGGCTTTGTCAAGCTTAGGCAAGCAGTATGGGTGCAGTGTGCATATGCTTGTTCACCTTACAAGCTTGTCCAACCTGCGGCTCAACAGACGCATGCAACCCAGGACAGCTTTGGATGCAACCCACCACAAATTCATAAACCTTCTTAAAACATAAGATTTGTGTGTGTGTGATTTTTTTTTTAAACCCAGATATTGTTAGTGTTAGCATATTTTATGTGTAGCCCAAGACAATTCTTCTTCCAGTGTGGCCCAGGGAAACCAAAAGATTGGACACTCCTGCTTTGCAGCTTTCTTATATTGTGGCATTAAGGAGCTGACAGCTAGTGGGGGCGGGGGCGGGGAGAGAGAGAGAGAGACAGATGAAGAGAAAATGTCCATGTCATATGGTAAGTGTGGTGATGAAGGTGAGCAGAGAGGAGAGGCATTGGTGGAATGCCCTCAGATAACCATTCCTCTTAATTAACTGCGCACCACTCTGTCCTGACCTCCCTACTTCACTGTCTGTGGAGGATATATCATCCTTCTTGAGAAAGGCTAATATCACCATCTGTGTTTACGGACCCTCTGTCCTCTGACTTTGTCACATCCTTTTCCTTCAGTTATGTGCCCTCCGCCAGCCCTCACCTACATTTAACCTCTTCTAGTCCTTCTCTTGTGGAAAGACGTTTTTCAGGTCTCTTTCATCTAAAAAGCAAACTCTGCCTTAGTCAAAGCTTCTCTGTGGTCTGTACCTTTCATTTTCTGCACAGTTGAACTTCTTCAAAGTCTATACTTGCTGCCTCCCCTTCCTTACCTCATACAAATGGGTAGAAAGCTGTTTTAGTCATTCATTTATTGGATATTTGAGTGCTACCCATTTATAAGTATTGAGTACATAGTAGTGATTAAAACAGTCTCTGCTTTTCTGATTTTTTTTTTTTTTTTTTTGGCGGGGGGGGACAGTCTCGCTGTGTTACCCAGGCTGGAGTGCAGTGGCACAATCTTAGCTCACTGCAACCTCCTCCTCTTGGGTACAAGTGATTCTCATTCCTCAGCCTCCCAGGTAGCTGGGACTACAGGCATGCACCACCATGACTGGCTAATTTTTATGTTTTTAGTAGATACAAGGTTTCACCATGTTGGCCAGGCTGGTCTCGAACTCCTAGCCTCAAGTGATCGGTCTTCCTCAACCTCCCAAAGTGCTGGGATTATAAGCATGAGCCACTGCACTCCACCCCAGCTTTTGTGAATCTTATAGCTTAGGCAGGTAGACAACGAATATACAATTCACAATATATGAAGTGCTTCAGAGGTGTTACAGAAATGACCCACTAGGATTGTGGCTAGGGATGAGGGTAGGTTTGCCTGAGAAGATGACATTATAAGCAGAAATTTGAAAGCTCTAAGGAGCAGAGAAAGGCATTTGAGACCCAAGGAAAGAGTGACGTGTGCTAAGCCTGTGAGGCGTAAGACATCTTGTTCCTAAGCAGTTGAGAGGAGGTGGTGTTGGCTAGAATGTTGAGGTTAGAGCGTGAGTAGGAATAAGATTGTACAGGTCTCGTAGACCATGGTAAGGAATTTGAATTTTATTTTAAGTGAAATGGGAAGTTGTTCAAGTGTTTTAAGCCAAAGAGTGAAGTTCTCTGATTGACGTGTGTGAAAGATACTCTCTGGTTACACGGAGAGTGGACTGGAGAGGAGCCAGCAGAGGTGGTAGGAGGTTAGTTATAGTCTTCCAGACAGGAGATGAGTGTGCTCTGGACTAAGGGCATGTTTCTGGAGATGAGGAAAAATGAGTGAACTTTCAACTTCACATTTCTTACTTGAATGGGCTTTTTAGTTCATTCTAAAAAATGGCGGTGGGAGAGTGAGAGGGAGGATGAGAAGGGAAGGACCTGACTAGGAAGAAGTCCTGGCTTTCTAGCTGGAACAGCTGTTTGACAGTCTCATTTGCTGAAATGTTCAAGATGAGGGAAGGGAATGGATTTCAGAGGGAAAATCTAGAAATTACATTTGACTTTTAGACTTTGAAAGTTTGAGAGTCCTGTGAGATACCCAAGTAAAAAGTCAAATAGGAATTTTTATTTTTAATTTTTTTAATGTTTAAATTTTAAATTTTTATTTTTTGAGACAGCATCTTACTGTTTCAGCCAGGCTGGAGTGCAGTTGCCTGATCATAGCTCACTACAGCCTTGACCTGCTGAGCTCAAGCCCTCCTATCTTAGCCTCTTGAGTAGTTAGAACCACAGGTGAACTCTGCCATATGCCTGGCTAATTTTTTTTTTTTTTTTTTTTGCATAGAGATGAGGTTTCCCTGTGTTGCCTGAGCTGGGTTCAAACTCCTGACCTCCAGCAATGCCCCTGTCACAGCCTCACAGAGTGCTGGGATTATAGATGTGAGCCACTGTGCCTGGCCGAATTTTTTTTTTTTGAAACTGACTTCACTCTTGTTGCCCAGGCTGGCGTGCAGTGGTGCAATCTCAGCTCACCACAACCTCTGCCTCCCGGGTTCAAGCCATTCTCCTGCCTCAGCCTCCCCAGTAGCCGGAATTACAGGCATGTACCACCATACTAAAATTCATATTTTTAGTAGAGACGGGGTTTCTCCCTGTTGGTCAGACTGGTCTGGAACTCCTGATCTCAGGCATTCTGCCGGCCCTGGCCTCCCAAAGTGCTGGAATTACAGGCATGATCCATCACACCTGGCACGAAGTTTTTATATATCTGGAAATTAGAAAAATATGAGTGAGAGATGCATATTGCAAGTTTATAGAATGTAAATGTTATTTGAAATTAAGATTGGATGAGATCACTGAGAGATAGAATACAGGAAAAAGAGAAGGTGGCCTAGAAATTCACCCTGAGGAGCTCCTGTATTTAATGGTCAAGTGTAAGAGAAAGTGCTAGAAACTGAGAAAGGATCCTCAGAAGTGGAAGGAAACTTAGGTGCACGTCACTTTCTCAAGAAGGATGGAGTGGTCTTCTGAGTAGAATGTTGCAAAGAAGACAAATTAAGGATAGAAAAGTACCCATTGGTCTTAAACAGGAAGATCTTGTTAGGGGGCAGATGCCAATAACTGGAATATCTGTTACACAAAAGATCAGCATAAACAATCCCCAGAAAATAAAATACACAGGAGCATAAATATGGAAAAATGTTCATCATTCCTGATAGTTAAAGAAATGTAAGCTATAATTTTGTTGTTAATTTTCATTTATAAAATTAGCATCAGCCTAAAAAAAATTGAGCATACCCAGAACTAACAGTGGGGATATAAAACAGGTACAATAAAAAATTATTGGTGAGAATATTAATTGTTTAAGACCAACACTTAAGCAACAAGATATTTAAAATAGAGATCTTTTTGCATCGAAGTCATCTGGTCTCAATTCTGAGATTTGGTTAAAATATGTCCTCTCGAATCTTATTTGTTTAGTGAGCTTTCTTTAAACTAGTTTGAAACTCCCTCTCTCGTCAGTCTTAAGCTTTTTGTTTTACTCTGAGCAATTAATATTTCCCATGAAGTACATTTTTCCCTTTGGTCAGGATGGCAGTGAAAACAATTATGTTTTTATTGTTTCTGTTTCTGGGAAGTAGATTTTTTGAGTTTAGAGTAATTTTTATACTTTTGCTTTACAAGACTGCAAATGCATGTTTAACATAAATTTGTTTGGCTTATTAATTTTAGTTCTGCCTGTATTTTACACAAAATATTTTTTTTATCCTTCAGATGGCAAGATTATTTTATCATAAACCCCAGTTTGCCATTTTGGATGAATGCACAAGTGCAGTTAGTGTCGACGTGGAAGGCTACATTTACAGTCATTGTCGAAAGGTAAGTGTGCAGGTGCTCAGTTTGAGGAGCTCCGGCTTCCTTCCTAGTGCATCGTGTGTCCACATCTCTCCAAAGAGAAGATTCCAAGTCACTTAAGTAACAAAATTTCTACCAAAAGATTTCTTGTTTTTTGAAATCTCTCTCTTGTCACCCAACCTGGAGTACAGTACCATGATCTCGGCTCACTGCAACCTCTGCCTCCTGGGTTCAGGTGATTCTTCTGCCTCAGCCTCCTGAGTAGCTGGGATTACAGGTGCCTGCCACAACGCCCAGCTAATTTTTGTATTTTTAGTAGAGACAGCGTTTCATCTTGTTGGCCAGGCTGGTTTTGAACTCCTGACCTCAGGCAGTCTGCCTGCCTCAGCCTCCCAAAGTGCTGGGATTACAGGAGGCGTGAGCCACCACACCAGGATTTCTTGTTTTAATAAAGATTTAAAACATATGAGTAAAAGAAGAAGAATTATAAATACATTCTGTATGTGAGTCTCTTTATATACAGAGATAGATTTAAATATGTTGTTTTATGCAAATGAGATATAAAACAATATCCATCACATCTGGCCCATTACCTCATTACTTAGAGTTAATAAACTGATCTTTTCTTAATTTATTCCATTAACTTTATGTAATCATCAGGTTTTTTAATTAGTAAAACTCAACAATAATTATCTGGCAATTTTTAATTTATCCGTTTTATTTTCTAGCCTGAGCAATATTTTACCAAAGCTGCTTTCAGTAGCCAAGTCTGAGGCTGTCTTTATTGGTTTCATTCTTTAATTATTCAATAGTATCAGTTTGCTTTCTTTGAGAAATTGGTACCAACATGTATACCATGGTTAAATTTTGGAACAAGTGTAGTATATCCTAGCTGTTTTATAGTTTCTGTGTAAGTAAATGAGGTAGATGAAGATTTTTTAATTTTTTTTTTTTTTTTGAGACGAAGTCTCGCTCTGTCGCCCAGGCTAGAGTGCAGTGGCACAATCTCTGCTCACTGCAACCTCTGCTTCCTGGGCTCAAGTGATTCTCCTGTCTCAGTCTCCTGAGTAGCTGGGATTACAGGCACACACCACCACACCCGGCTGATTTTTGTATTTTTAGTAGAGATGGGGTTTCACTGTAGTGGTCAGGCTGGTTTCGAACTCCTGACCTCGGGATCTGCCTGCCTTAGCTTCCCAAAGTGCTGGGATTACAGGCATGAGCCGCCGTGACCGGCCAATTTTTAACATTTTGTATATGTTCTTTAGGAGTTCTCAATAAATAAAAAAGGTCATATTATTGAGTATATATAGTGTGAATCCCTACTCTTCAAAGTGTGGTCATGTTCAGCAGCATCAGTATCACCTGGGGGTTTGTTAGAAATGCAGAATTTCAAGCCCTGCTAAACCAGAATCTGCATTTTAATAAAATTCTGAGATGAATTCAAATGCACATTAAAGTTTGAGAAGCACTGGTGTGATGATAAAAGAAGAAATTTGCTATTCTTTGTAGAAAGATTTTAACTACTGATTTTATCTTGTTAATGATTTATTTTCCATTCTTGAATTTGTCTTGGTAATATATTTATATGTTTGTTCATTTTGGTTTTCAAATTTATAGTTTTTAGAGATGTTTATGGTATTCTCATATACATAAAACCATGTAGTGTGCCGTTGATTCAATGACATAGCGGCTCTTCACTGGTGATTTCGCGCACGTGATTTCCTCGTGTATTCTAGCTGTAGACTTGAAGTCCTCACATAAGAGTGTGTAAGTTCTATAAAACATTAGTTCCATTTAAAAGAAGAAAATTCATATGGGGCCTCATAGATAATTTAAATTACTATAATAGCACTTAAACGTGTAAACATGAAATGAGGCATTAACTCCTTAAGCCTAGAGCTCTTTTATAGCTACAAAATTAATTTAAACTTACAAATTAAATACAGAGAAAACTTAGATACAATTTCAAATTTTCAACATTAAAGATACCTATGATACCGTTTAGATGGAACTAAACCAGTGGTTTAGGATTTAATTATGGAAAAATAGAATCAGAGGTTCAAATTTTATTATTTTGCATTTGCTTTTGTATTTTGATTTATATAATTCATATATTCTTTATATTCTCGTATAAAGAATGTGTGCATTAAGTAGATATCTGATCCAATTATTGTAGAATCATGAACAGAGAAATAATATCTGAAATGAGCTTTGAAAAATCAGAAAAGTTTAGTATGTTTGAAATACATGTTTTATTAATACTGATAATATGCTTATTTTATTATGCAATTCCTAACCAATTTGAGAACCTTTTCACAGTGTAGCGAAATTTATTACACATTAGAAGTTTTTGTTATATCACCTTGGCAATCAGAGGTGTAAAAATACAAACTTAGGCTCTTAAAAGACTTTTAAATCTCTTGGTAAAAATGATCCAGAAGATACTTACAATGATCTTTTAAAAATTATCAAAATGAAAATAAAATTAAGAAACCGTGGCAGAAATTTCCCAGATGCCCTAGGCATGCATTTGCCAGCCTCAAGTGATTGACTTGGAGGAACAGTGACCCAAAGTGGGGTTTCTTGGTCTTGGCACTATTGATCTTTTGACTGGTAATTCCTAGTTGGGCAGAGCTGGGGGTTCCTGTGCACTGGAGAATGCTTAGCAGCGTCCCTGGCCTCTGCCGTTAGATGCCAGTGGTGCTTTCAGTTGTGACAATAAAAATGCCTCCAGTCATTGCCAAATGTCCCCGAGGGACAAATATCACCGCCCTCCCCGCCTTGGTTGAGAACCACTGATCCAGAGCAACTACAGCTGTATCTATTAATGTTTTTTTTCTTAAATCTGAAGTACAGATTTATAAATACATATTCACAATATGAAATCCAGAAACAAATTCAAAACATTTTTCATAATTTTGAAGCAAGCTCACTGGGTAAAACCTTTTCTAAGCTAACAAAAGATATTTAAACTCTTTGTCTCACTTGATTTCAGTGTCCGTATGTGTTGCTACAGAAACATGTGTTTAATTACAAAATTCTGCCTCAGAACCCGCTGGAGGTGTTAAATAATACTTTTCGAAAGCTGAATTCCAAGACACATTCCATAACAATAGTTTACAGTAGACGATTATGACCCTGTATTTGAGAAGCAAGTTGGCTGTCAGCAATGCTATACTGATTTAATTTTTCCTGATTTTGACCTTTGACTGTTTTTATCCTTCTCATATTCCTCTCATATATTTTTCACAAAAAAATAGGAAACATGCTAGGAGATATGTTTTTTGCCCAAAACGAAATAATATCTAATGCCAGTACCTGGTAGTTTTTATTATGTGATTGATGGCCAGTACTTTCCATTGCCGTAAACATTTGCCATCAGTTGTGAATTTTTTCTCATGGACATTGCTTTTTAACTTTAGTCACCGAAGACAGTCCTCTTAACAGCTTAAAGTACATGGACTAGTTTGCGACTCGGTTATTGATACAAACCTAAATCATTTTCTTTGTATTAGGTCGGCATCACTCTCTTCACTGTGTCACATAGGAAATCTCTTTGGAAACATCATGAGGTTTGTATTTCTTTCATTGAGTGATACAGTGAAACTTTATTTTCTTTAAAATATGGATTCAGGTGAATATGGTTTTAGATTTTATGGTTTATATTCCTTTAAACATATGTCTTAAGGAGAAAAAGTGGTTTTTTTAAAAAAGATTTTCTTAAATATTGTAGTTGTCAGTTTTGAAAACAATAGTATAACAATTTTTCTCCAGTTTTATAAGGAACTGTTGTCTGTTAATAGTAACTTATGAAAATGTGCATAGTCTTATCACAAATATGGTGAAGTAAACTTTTTCTTACCCAGTAGTGACAGAGGAGAAAAAGTCTTAAGAAGAATAAGATGGTAAAAAATTTAGGGGCATTTTTAATAGAAGTCAGGACTATAAGGGGGAAGATTGAATAATGTCGGCTATGCTTATCAATGCACTGTAGTAGGTAGGATTAATGAGGTAGTAACTATAATTTACAAAGATATTCTAGTGAGGCTTACATTGGTACAGATGCATTATTTATTCTGGTGCTTCAGCAGTGCCATTCTCACTATGGCACTTCTTTTCAACTCTTAATGTAAAATGCTCAAAACCTGAAAGCAAACCCTGTTTAATTCTCTTTATTTTTTTTCCTCCTCCCTCCCTCCCTCCCTTCCTTTCTTCCTTCCTTCCTTCTTTCCTTTTTTCCCTTCCTAAATGATACAGAAATTTTAGGTAAAAGCAAGGGGTTCAGAAAAGTTAGAACAATGGTAAGGGTATTTTGTCCCGCAAAATACATACCTGATTAAGTACTTTTTTTTGCCAGATAGTAAGTGGCATGACGGGTGCAAATTAATTAGTCTTTACCTTCAAGACTTTAGGATGTAGATGATAGTCTACAAGTGATAAAAAGAAGAGCATAGGAAGTGAAGTCAGGGAGCCTGGGTTCAGGCACCAGTGTTTCTAGCCTCAGTTGCTTCCTTTGTATAATGTAGTTATTGATCCTTACCTGCCTATCTCTTAGATTACCATGAAAATTAGAGAGGTAGCCTGTATGAAAGTCCTTAATAAAATTCAGTGAAATTCTATATAACTATGTGACTTTTAAAGATAGCTTTTATTATTTTATGGCATATTATAATTTGTCAATTTTTCATGAACAGGAAATTGAATAACTAGAAATCAAAGCCATTTAAAATATAACCAAGCCTTTGTATTTTCTCAGAAGTTCTTAAGTATTATAGCCATAGAACATTGAGAGGAATTGAGAGTATTTGAGTTTCACCCTTCCTCTTCTTTTGGAGGTATAGACAAGTAGCAGAATACTCATCAGGCCAGTGATCATGTGAAGGAGAGGAACGCAACTAGAATGTGAGAGGCCGGGAAAGCTAGGAAATAGTAATACAGAAAATGGAAACTCAGAAAGCTTTCTGAAAATAAGTCACTAAATAAAAACAGAAGGCTTTGTAACTGCTGTTGTGTCTTCAGAAGTTAGGATATATAGGCACTTTTTATAGCTCTTTTTCTCCTCTACTAAATTAAAAACAAATAAAAAGCCTTCAGTTAGAGATTCCAAGCTGATTAGGTAATCAGGCTACAGGAAGCAATAAAGACTAACCTATAGAACAGTCTTGCATTTAACACAGTTTAACCCACTGGTAGCTGAGATCCTTGGTCGTGGAGTTATGGAAGCATTCTAATTTGTGGTACGCTTATAGATTTAGCTCCCTTAAAATAATGAAGAAGTCTGTATTTTACTTTTCATAAAGGACTACCATATCCACTCTTAGTTACTGACATTTTCCCCCCTTCTTTCTCTTAGTACTACCTGCATATGGATGGCAGAGGCAACTATGAATTCAAACAGATAACAGAAGATACAGTTGAGTTTGGCTCTTAGAGAAATCTGGAGAACTATACTTGCTTCAATGAAATAATTACGGAATATACTTAGAAATGCAAACTACATTGTAAAATAAAGTTGAGCTTCGTTTTTTTTTTTTTTTAAAGCAACAAATTAGATATAGAATAATGGAGAACAAGTTGTTAAAACATTTAATATTATATAGGATATTGCTAATTGTGTATATGTTGGTTTAATTATTAATATGTACTAAGAATGTCCTTATTCTTGTGGTTAAAAACCTGCCTAAATTAAATTGGGCTTCAATGACTGTAACCTGATTCATCCTGGGATGTAAACCATTTAAAAGTCAGCTAATTGGACTTTTATGGCTCTATCTTTTCCTTCAATGAAGAACCCTATTTAAAACTGGGTCATCATTTGTCCTGTTCTAGCAAGATAGTCTTGAGTTTCATTTTCCTGTGCCCCATGGTAGTGGGAAACAAGTCATAATGTATTATTTAAATGTACAACATCATTGCATAACAGCATTTATTACACAGTGGCAGATTTCTTCAGCTGCCACAGTAATACTCATTCCCTGTGTGTGTCTTGGAGTGCATTTGACTCCAGGAAAGGCATTTCGATTTTCCTTAACTAAATGGTAAAGGTCCCCCTCTCAGTCTACGGTATTGAGTTGTTGGAGGTTTCTTTGTGGTGATGTAACAAAAGTGTATGTGCAGTCTTGCTTACAAGGAGGGGTTACCATGTGTCACACCTAATCTTCCCAATGTTTGGGATATTAAAACACAAAGTCCTTACATGCCAGGCCCAAAGTCTTTATGAGAGTTTTAGATTTTTTGAAGAATTAGACAAATTTGTGTTTTAGAAGCCCATTAGAAGTGTGGTAGTTATTTGGTATTAAACTCCAGATGAGCCATAGGAATGCACTACATGAAATAATGCACTGAGTATGCAATGCTATCACTGTCTTTGACTGTGATTTTATGTTTAAAAGTATGTTCTAAAATTATGTATACATGGGTGAATCGTGTTTCCGAAGCACTTGTTTTATCTCTGTGAATCTTGAATAACTGATAATTTGGTTATTTTGTTGAGCTATCCTAAGAGAAGATGATTTCAGCTCATCAACCCATCAGTAAATGACTTGATGTATTATTTGCACAGGGAGAAGTGAAACGGAATATAATCAATAAGCTAAATATGAAATCAGTTTATCAAACCTGGGGTTCAGAAAGGGGCATTTTATATTCTTGTTTCTGCATAACTGGTTTCATTTTTTGCAGAATTAACCATAACAATCACTGCTACTGAAGTAAATTTGATGTACTGAATTCTGTAATACATAACATTCAATTTATACCACTTCTGTTTAGTGAACTTGTATACTTACTTATTTTCTGTCCAGATTAAAAAAAAAAAACTCAGATATCCTATACAACCTTTGCTTGTTCTTTTTTATTCTGGTATCTAAATACTGAGAAGTTCATTTATAATTCAGCCTTAATTTGAAAACATACATAGTTTAATCTTGACTTGAAAAACCACAAAAATAAATTCAGGAAATGTTTTTATCACAGTGTCTCTTATTTTAAAGTTTTGTCAAATGTGGTTTTTAATTGAATGAATTTCTCTTTTAGAGAAGTTTAGTAAAATCTGTGTACCTGCCAAATGATACCAAACAGCCAGGAGACCTTAAAAGATGCTATTAGTCTTGGAAAAGATTTTAAGACATGGGGAAATTTTAGGTTTTCGGATTTCTGGGTTACTCTAAACCTACTAGTAGAAGTATTCTAGCTGCCTCATAATTGCTTTTGTTATGGATTCTTGCCATCAAAAAAACAAAACAGCAACAACAATTTGGGCTTTTTTTCTTAATTCCTTAATTTTTTTCTTTTTTATGTAACAACTATAGTGCCTCACCATTTGAGGCGCAGAGGAAGATCCTTCTGGAGAATCACATTAACATATGGTGGTTCTTAGAAGACCCACAATGAAGAAATCCTGTGAATGCAAAACATGATTGACCTTGGAACACCTTTTTCTATATAATTCCTATGAACATCTTCACAAACTGCACTGGGAATTGGTAATTTAATCTGAAGAATAAACCAGATAATAAGAACTTTCATCCATGAGCACCACGCTGCATACCAAGACATATCACTGTACTATCATAACAAGGTTTTACTTTTATATAATGAGAAAATAAGTATGAAACAGCGATGGTAGTTTGTTATGCATTAGCAGAATAAAACATATCTAGCATTGGTCTCTTTCCCCCTTTCTCAATGATTAACATTTGGCTTAAAACCAGTGATATGATAGCATCTGTCAGTTCCTTATGTAAAGTTTTAACTTTTAAACTCGATGTTTAAAATCATAATTTGTGCTGAGATGCAGAATGAATTTTCTTCTAGCAGATGGACTTTGGCATTGTTAGCTGCAGGAAGCTGTCTACTTTTTTAAACCTACGTTAGTGATCTTTGTGAAGAATTGGAATGTTCTAACCATTTCTATATACATAACGTATCCATGTCATTTTAAGAAAGTACCAAAAAAACTGAGAAACAATCCCCTCCAAACCCTGGGAGCAACCATTTTAAACTCTTCTTGTTGGTGTAATTGCATCTCATTTTTTAAAACAATATGCCTTCAGTTATTTCTCGATTTATCAATTTTAGACATGCCCTACCACCTTTGTTTCTGCCATATCCCCTCATGTAGCTAAATTCTTTTTTAAATTTGTAAACATTTTGTTGCAGTATAGGTACAAAAACATTGATAAATTTAAGCTCAGTGAATTTTTAAGAAAGCATACACACTCATAACCACACCCAAACACCAGATGAAATAGAACATTGTTATAGCACTAAAGGCTCCTTTATGTTCTCTTCCATCTATTGGCTCCTGACTTCTGTCACATAAATTGGTTTTGCCTGTTTTTGGACTTTATTAGATGCCTTTTGTGTATGGCTTCTTTCCCTCAGTATTGTGAGGCTGATTGATCCATGGTAAGTGTGACAATAATTCCTTCACTTTTATTGCTGTGTATAATGGTTAATTACAAACCATCCCTGACTAGTTCGGCTTATAAGTTTTCAGCTTTATGATGGGTTTACCTGGATGTTAAATGCATTTTTGACTTGCTGTGAGTTTATTGTGATGCAGCTCCATGGTAAGACCAGCAACATCTGTGTATGAATAGACTATTCCTCTTCCCACTGATGGGTACTGGGTTGTTTTCTCTTTGGAGCTGTTAGGAATACTTCCTAAAAATACTCTTATGCATGTCTTTGGGTGCACATATGTGTGCATTTCTGGAATGGAATGTGTTCAGCTTTGGCACTGCCAAAGTTCAGTTTTTACACTGCCACCATAAGTGTGTAAGAATTCTAGTCTCCCTAGTCCTTGCCAGTACTTGGTATTCCCAGTGTTTTTAATTTTTATTTTTGCTTAATGTATCTTCAGCCATCATTGTGGTTTCATTTTGCATTTCCCTGATGACTAATGAGGTTAAACTCATTTAATGTTTATTGGCTATCTAGATGTCCTCTTTTTTCAGGTGCCTATTTAGTCTCTGGGCCCAGTTTTAAACAATGTGCTATTATTTCAGATACAGTATATTCTGGATATGAATCTTTCATTAGATAAATATTCTAATATCAGAAAACTTAGACTTTAAGTCAGTGAGCATTTCTGGAAATAGGGACATTACATGATAAAGGTCAGTCAGACAGTAATATAACAATTCTTCATTTGTATGTACCTAATAGCATGGGCTCTAACATAGAGACTGACAGGAATAAGGGAAAGTAGACATCCACAATTTTTAGAGTGATACTTACAGACCATCCCTGATTTAACAGAGGGTTCAGCATACAAGTTTAATTCCATAATGTTTAATTTCTTTGAAATTTCTGTTAGGTAAAGCTCCTTTTGCTATTTCTTAGAGTGGAATAGCAAGCTCTGGGATCTGGATCTGAAAATGCTTTTCAAAAGTAACAGTTATTCTAAATAAAAATAGCTATAGCCAATACTTTGAAAGCTATAAAGCTATCTCTCTTTTTTAAAAAGATAATTAGTACAACTCTAATTAGCCGGTCAGTTTGCCAGGTGACTGACTGGAATGCTCGAGGCAATACACAACTCCAAACTTTGTCAAACACACATTTATTTTTGGCGTTATCTATGACCAAGATAATGTTTTAATGATGCTGGCATGCCCTCTTCCTGAAACACTTTGTACTTCCCCCCACTTTGCCTGGTTAACTCTGTGCCCTTCAACTGAGATTGTAGGTAACCTTTCCAGGTCCAAGTTAGGTAGCTCCAAGTAAGCTCCCCAGAACACCCTACTTTCCCCATCATAACATTTATGTTCTATTGTAATTGTTTGACATTTCACTCTATAAATACATAAGCTGGAATTATATCTTTCATATTTTAATCAAATCTATAGTGTTTGGCATGTAGTGGGTGCTCAGTGTTAGAATAAATTACTGATCAAATGAGTGAATTCAAAGGCATAAGCACGGTTATTGCCAATGAAATGGCAATCCAGAAAAGGGGTCGTAATGGGTGGACAACCATTTCGTACAATATTAGGAGTCAGAGCGCAGTAAGGAAGTGGGAAGAATGCAATGGGAATCCAGGAGAGGAAAGCTCCCTGGTGAAATCCAGGAAACTACAGTTTTAAAGGCTGAGTCGGTAGAAGCAAGTGGCATGATCAATGGAATTAAGGCAGGAAAGCTTTTGGGGTTTAGAAAGCTGTGGATTAAGACAGAAGTCCTCAAATTGTTGTCTTTGAAAAATGTAATATTTTCAATATGATCATGACTCTGATTTTCCTTATGGCTTGGATTCATAACTTGCTGATATTTAAGTTTAATACATGGCATCTTATTAAGACTGTGCAGTTCTATCCATTGATAAAGTGTCTGTCTCTTTTTTCCGTCCCACCCCCCCACCCTCTGGTGAAGGAAGGCATAGAGAGCAGCTTCTCAGACTTCAGCGTGCATACAAACTACCTAGAAAATGCAGACTATGATTCATTAGATATGGGATTTGGGATTGGGCCCAAGAATCTCCATTTCTAACTAGCTTTCAAGTGGCGCTAAAGCTGTTGTCCCAGACCACACTTGAAGTAGCAGGCTCTGGGGTGGGAGCTCTGGCTATGGACTAGAGAGACCATCACAGGTACTGAGTTGCAGAAATCTGGAGAATATTCTCTGGGTTCATTTATTTAGGCTTCCCTTTCATGTTCCTTCATTCTTAATCACTTACAGGTATTTTGGATTTTATTTACAATTCCCTTTAGTTCTTTTATAATCCAGCTTGAACATTTCAGTCAAGTTACCTATCTTTCTCAGGAACTCAAGATGGCGCCACAATCTTAGTTGTAAAGAACACTTCCCGTCCCAAATGCCATTAATATACGCAAGGGAAAAAGCATTTTCTCCCCCTCTGAGTGTCTGTTACATGTCTTATTCGCTGGCCTGAAATATACTTGGAGAAGACAAATTACTTTGCAAATGGAGCATAGTTTTTTTTTTGTTGGTTTTTTAAAACCAGGCTGGGTAAATACTATCATGTCAAAAATTTTTTTCTTAAAACTCCTTTAGGTCCCTATTTTTAGTTTATTAAATTGTGTATATTCAAGATAAATCTCAGTTTCTCAGTCTCAAAATACCTGGATTTTAAAAAAGATTTTTATTTCACCCAGAAATACGGTGATTTTAAAGTATTAATTATTGATGCTTTATGTATAATCATAGGATTTAAGCGAAAAGGGGCTGAAGATCGTAGACCAATGAGCGCACCTGACAAAAAATAGGTCTCCCATTTTTGCTTAAGCTGTCTTGAGTTTCTGTTCCTTGCAACTGGAAAAATCCTAACAGACTCATATATAACAAACTTTCATAGGGAGTGTGCAGTCTACAAATGGAGAATCTTGTCTATGGTCTACATATTCTTAATTTGTTTTGGCTTCAGAGCAGGTTGCATTCTGATTTCTCCAAGGTCTGGGAAGTGCCATTTAGGTCTGTGGCTACTTCCAGCCTCTCTTTGCAGTAAATAGTAAACACATGTTGCTGACTGCAATCATTAACAGATCAAGCTGGTTCTCAAACTTCAGTGGGCATTAGAATCACTTGAAGGGGTTCTTGTTAAAACCTAGATTGCTAATTCAGTCAGTCTCCGGTTAAGGTCAAGAATTTGCATAGCTACCAAGTTCTCAGGTGACTTAAATGCTGCTGATCTTGGGACTATACTTTGAGAACCATTGGATTAAACTAACAGTGGAATAAAGCAATGGTTTGGATGCATTCAAGAAAATGAACAAAATTTCTTCAGAGACTCAGATATGCACACAAGATTTAATCTTTGCCACCATGCAGATAGCTTTTCTTTAAAAGGAAATAGTATGGCTTAACTGTTTATAAGGAACAAAAGAATATTAAAAATATGGGTAATTGGGCCCCCAGGCATGGAGCAAAGTGTAGCAGGATGAGGAGGGATGTCAGGCACGGGGGTCTGCTACAGAGTGGCAGATCAGCATGTGGCTGGATTTAGGAGAAAAAAGGCTCCTCCACCTTCCCACCAAATCCCCTCACAATAGCTGATAAGTCAAATTTTACCTTTACTCTCTCATTTTTTTTTTTTTCATTTTACGAGTATGTTGAGAGGAGATCTTGACGTGTGTGTGGAGTATATGTTGTTTACTGAGAGGCAATGGCAGAGAACACCGAGCCATCACCAGGCGGGAAACTGCTAGAATAAGCAAGCAGTATGTACCGGTCATGCACTAGTTAAACCAGCTCCCAAAACACGGGATATTTTACCTCGTCCCCATTACTGACTCGCACAGAGTGTTCTTTAGCTTATTTCTATCTTAGTAGCGAACAGGCACTATCTGCCTGTTTAGAGTATCCTTATTCTATGAAGAAACACTGAGCACCTGCTTATTAAAAATAATCACTTGTTGACAAAGAATAAATACATAGGTCAGAGTCTGCTCTGGGCTGTCAGCTGGGAAATGCTATCAGACCCCTGATGGTCCCACTTTGATCCCACTTTTGCACTCTATCTTTGTTTCTGTTTCTCAGTTCCTTCAGTGCTGCCTGGGTTGGGGTCTCTACGACGGAGCTGGTCTCAGCAACTCTTGGTAAAATATTATGAGTCACTCACACTTTCATGTGAATGATTTTTGAATCCTTTCATTAGTTGGAATGATGAAATGGTGTCCTTTGAAATATCCATCTATGCTTTTTTCCCAGGTCCGTCTTTTGACCCTTGACCCTTTCCCCCATTTAGTCAGCTCAGCAGTTCTGTGATCACTGTCTCCGGAAGGGATATGGCAGCTAAAAGCAGAGAAAAGTGGAGTCTCCGCTGGTTCAGGACAGTGTGAACAGCAGGACTATTGCATAGACCACAGATTTGAAAGAGAACATGGCAACAAGACAGAGGCTTCCCCACCCCAGCCTGCCGCTCTCAGACTTGAAAAGGACTTCCCACGCTGGAGGGAGAGGTTAGAGGGGATGTGGAGGGATCTAGAGGGCAGTTGCAGTGGTGGTGGGATGTGCACTTGAACACAACTCCAGCAGAAAAGTAGGTAACCCAGAAGGAGTCACCAATTTTTTTGGATGGTTTCCATCTTCTGGTGGAAAGGAAGCCTAAATAAAAAATCAAGTGTTAGAGAAACGAAGAAAATTATTGCTATTGTGTCCATGGACTCTGTACTTCTACTGGGACCACTATGGGGACCTTGTGTATGGGAAGTCATGAAGTCTGCTGGCTCTGGAGTAGGGAGTTGCACTAAATGGTGAAGGGCTGGACAAGAAGCTACTGGTGCATGCACCGGCCTGTGCTGAGCAGCCTTTTGGTCCTTATGCTCCCATTGGGTGCTCTACTTTGGAAGCCAGCGTGACTATAGAAGGAAGGATCATTTCTTCCTTCACAGCCACCTCTTCTTTGAAGCCTTTGTAGATCTCTACAGAAGAATATGGTCATTTCCTCCTTGGACTCACAGAGAGAGAGCTGGTGAAGAAGAGCTGGTGGAAGATTGCTCTGCATCCAGTGTGGGGCCTGGGGTTCCTATTGGTCAGCAGAATGAGAAATGAGGTAGAAAAGCTAGTTACAAAGTCAGGGAGAGCCAGGGCAAGCTAGAATCTGGGAGCATCCCTGCATTTGTCTCTCGCCACCTCTAACCATGGTGACCAAATTGCTGCTGCTTCACTTCTCCTGTCCGAATCTTGTGAAAATTTGTCTTTTCGTTAACTATAATCTAGAACCATACAGGGACGAGGACTCTGGGAAACGTAGTTCCAGATTAGCCAAATTGACACATTACAAAACTGCTCATAGAACCCTATGCACATAGAGAGTTGACAGCAATACCCTTTAAAACAAAATTTATTATTTTTAAATGGATTACGCAGGTTGCTGCAAGGAAAATAGACAGTAGGGGAATAACTGTGGGAACAGGAGGCCAGCCAGGAGGCTACTGCAGTCATCCAGTAGCCTGGATGTAGTGGCTTGAAGTAGAGGGAGAGCAGAGGAGGTGACCTTTGGAATTGGAGCGTGTTTTAAAGGTAGAGATAGCAGGCTGTGCTGATGGATTGAACAGAAGAAAGAGAAGTCGATGACAAACACCAAGAGTTCTGGCCTCAGCCAATGGTGGCTGCTTCTTAAAATGGGAAAGACTGGGGGAGAAATAGGTTTTGGGGTTGGGGGAAATTAAAGATTCTCTTTGCATGTATTATGATTAAGATGCCTGTTAGATACCCAGGGAGAGAGGTTGTGTAAGTATTTGGATCAACGGTGCAGCTCTGGAGTTCAGAAAAGAGGTTGGAGGCTGTGAGAGGTATTTGGGAATCGTCAGCATCTGGGTATTATGGGCATCTGGCATGACAGAGCTTGATAATAGAGTCATGGACTTGAATACATTACCTAGACAGTGATTTTTGATAAAGAATGAAAGAACTAATGAGAACTAATTATCTTAGTACACGCACTAAGATAATCTAGTATTTAGAAGTTGGAAAGAAGATGGTGTCCAAGAAGGAATAGGAAGTTGAGGAGAAAATCCAGATGAGGGATTCCAGGGGCCAAAGGAAGTTTGTTTTTTATAAGACAGAAAATAATACAGGATGTTTATCTTCTGCTAGGAATGATCAAATAATACAGGAGAAATTTAAACAGCTGGAACGAAGGGATAATTTTAGGGGGCAGTCATTAAGTAATTGAAAAGGCATGAAAATGAAATGTTATTTTACACTATAAGTAAGTTCACATTCTAGGCACCTTCTCTGTGTGTTTATACTCCATGGTCAATGCTTATACAGCATATTAGGGTGCTTTTGACTACAAGGAACAGAAAGCCTGACTCAGCTTACTTAAACAATTAGATAATGTCCCGTGAAAAGTCCATGGGTTGGGACTTTGAGCAAGGTTTGATCTAGCAGCTTGGTGCTGTCACCAAAGACTTCACTTCTGTTTTTTTTTTTTTTTTTTTAAGCAGCCATCTATAACATGTCTCAAAGAGCGATTACAAACACATGTGAAACAAATGTAAAATTCAAAGGTCTCCCCAAATAAATGAAAAGCAAAGACTTCCTTCTTATCGTTGCTCTGCACTGCTCTCCAATATGTCAACTCCACGTAAAGCTGGCTCCCTTTGTGGTCTCAAGACTGCTGCCAGCAGCTCTTGCAGCTACATCTCTGTATTATGTTCATCAAGAAAGAGCATCCTGCCATTCCCAGAAAAAGCCTTGAGATGCACTCTTCTCAGGCGTGGTTAGGTCACATGCCTACCCCTAAACCAATTTTTGCAGCCATGAAGAAGGAATGTGCTGACTGGCAAAGCTGGAATCACCTAGATCACAGCTGAAAAGCAAGGGCTGTGGGAAAGGAGAGCATAAGCATTCATTCTAAGCATCTGAATGACAGTCAGGTGATGTTATAACAGTAATCAACCTTCTAGGCAACTATTGGAGGAAAATCACACCATTAAATACACATGTCCAAGAACAGCTAAAAAGAGCATCTGGGAATGAGTTTATTCACCATTTGATAAATACAGATAATTATTTAAGGGGCAGTTCCTTAGATTATAAGCCATCAGCTGTAACTAAGCTAAAATGTCTTTGGATTTCATGAGTATTCGTTTCTTATATGTAAGCCAAATTCAGTTAATAATTTAAGATTGGAAAAGTGTCTTTAGGATGCATGAAAGGGCTGGGCACAGTGGCTCACACCTGTAATCTCAGCACTTCAGGAGGCCGAGGTGGGTGAATCACTTGAGGTCAGGAATTCGAGAACAGCTTGGCCAACATGGCAAAACCCTGTCTCTACTAAAAATATAAAAATTAGCCGGACGTGGTAGCTCACACCTGTAATCCCAGCTACTCGTGAGGCTGAGGCATGAAAATTTCTTGAACCTGGGAAGCAGAGCTTGCAGTGAGCCGAGATCTCACCACTGCACTCCAGCCTGGTGACAGAGCCAGACTCTGTCCATAAAACAAAACAAAACAACAAAAACTAGGCTGGGCGCGGTGGCTCATGCCTGTAATCCTAGCACTTTGGGAGGCCGAGGTGGGTGGATCACCTGAGGTCAGGAGTTCAAGACCAGCCTGGCCATCATGGTGAAACCCCATTTTTAAAAAAATAAAAAATAAAATAAATAAATAAAAATAAAAAAACCCCAAACTAAACAAAATAATGCATGATAGTTTGGTTTACTAACAATTAGCTCTATCGGGTACATTACTGGTCAAGTAACGAAATACAATTTGGTCCACTAGGGGGCAGCAGTTTCCAGATAGCAACCAACAGTCTGTAGTATGGTTTCTGCTCCACTGTCAGTCACCGTGCTGATTTTTAGTAGCAGAGGTGAGTTCTCAGCAATTAGGAGAGATGTGGCAAAGTAGGGAGTGGTTAATATTTGCTGTGTGGAAGCTCGCTGATTACTGCAGTTCAGCCTCATTATGATCTTTAATGAATCCCTTCTTTGTGATCAACCAGATTCCTTGTTAGTACCCAGACCTGTTTTCAGTCTGCCAGTATTTTCCTTAGTGGAGTAATTCAAATTCCTTAGATAATGAGGTCAAGAAGTTACATAATGCTATAATTAATCCTGGCAGGGAAATTTCTGGATAGGCACGCTCTCCTGTAGCTTGTTCTGCCTCCTCATGTAATTCACAAAGCTCTTTGTCCCAGGTAGCCCCATGTGAGCAGGAATTCAAGATAATGGCTGAAGCACCCTTCCTTGAGGACGTGCCCCCATGCCAGTTTCTCTTTTGTTGACTCTGCTGCAAATGTATCCCTTTTCTCTGGTATAACAAAACACTACAACAGTGCAAGATTCAGCCTCTCCAGCATCAACACAAAAACAAACAGAAAACAAACCAACCACTGGTCCGTTTTCCATTATGTCTCCAAAATGGTTATCATTTTTATGAGGACATCAAAGGTTTGTTTCAGGCATTCTTCCTTAGGATGTGGTGTTATGTAAAACAGTTCATGTTTGGAATTTTACTGACAATGTTAAAGTCCTTTGATGCAAAGGAACAAAATGGACTTAAAATTTATTAACAGCTGGATAGTGAGCTGAGGCCACTCATCTGAATGCTTGCTCAATTTCTTTGTAGGACCACCTCTGGGTAGGTGTGCCAGCCATCTGGATGTTTTTCCTAGACGGTAACAGTGCCCCCTTCCACCGTGGGAAGCAAAAGCAGTTTTGTGGCCCCGTAGGTGCCAAGAACCTCATTTTCATCTCTAGTTAGAATCCTCTTTTAATACAGTTGAGAGAATAAGGTTTTGCATTTGAATGGAGAACCACATTCTAGAGATAATAAAGTCAACTCAGCCATGACTGAGTCCACTGTGCAGAGTCATCCAAAGAGCTATAAACCATGCACTAGGCCCAGTCCCTGCCCTCCAAAAGCTCAGTCTAGCTTGCTTTTAATTGACTCTAGAGACCCACTTATATCTCTCCCTATCTTATATTGTTCTTTTACCTGATTTTCTTTCAATACAATCATCCCAAGAGTGTTTCTTTGTTTTCTCATCTCCAAGTAGTCAAACTACTGCCAATGGGAAGAAGTCTCTCCAAGACTGCAGTAGAGTGCACTCTTTTCCCTTCGCTGTAAGATGACATCCCTGTCCCCTGTCATGTGCCTTGTGGTGACTCTAGTAGGCAGAGTATTGTCAGGCTTGGTCACTTGCTTGGGGCAGTAGCATGTGAACAGAAGTGACAATGGGCCCGTACCGAGCAGAATTGTAGGAGATGGGCTTAAAGCCTGAAGCTGTGGTTGCCTGTTTCTGCCAGTTTTTTGTTTTTTCCTCTGTCTTGATCTAATTAAGGACTTCTCCATTGGTTTGCAGCCTAGAATAAGAAGACATTGAGAAGAGGTGCAGTCAACCTACAGTCACCAAAATGTATTATAAGTGAAAAAGATGTGTTGTTCAAAGCCACTGACAATTTTACAGTCATTTGTTACTGTAGTCTAGCTAATACAAACACCAGATCATACACAAATCGTAAATGGAAGATAGCATAAGTACAACAGTAACAGTTCCGTCACCTTTATTTATATAAAAGTATATTAAATAAATTATCTCAATATATACAAATAGAACAATATTACCTACATAAATAGAAAATCCCCACATACAAAATATTTTTTAGAAATTATATATACAATGTCAACCATAGAAGCTTTAAGTACCTTAAATCATAAACTCTGTAGTTTGTACAGTAGTCTTATAAAAATAGAGTTAGCTCTCAAAGGTTTAATACCACTTAAGTCAGTTAAAGTGCAGACTGGAAAGCTACCAGGGAGGTGCCCAAAATACCGATGCCTCCCATACGTAATGCATTCGTACAAAAGTTTGCCCGTTGTTTTGAACTTCCAAATGTACTCCTGAAAAAAAGAAGAACCTGAACACCGTATTACAGACACACATATGTCAGAAAAGTCCTAGAAATTCACCCAATTTCCATTTTACTTTCCTACAGGAATTGAAGTCAGCCTCTCAAAAGCTTTTCAAAAAGTCCACCCAGGATTTTTTAAGGCATTTAGTCATTTGTTTTTGCTTGGATGACATGGTTTCTCCTTGAGTGCGGAATGTATAATCTAAAGTATATGTGCAAAAGGTGCCGTAGTGTTGAAAATTAAAACTTGGAATTGATTGTAGTACCGTTTGTTACATTTCAAAGTGGCTAATGCTGATGGCAAAACCAGAATGCTAATGGTAATAACAGGTCATATCAAGAGCTTTTTTTGAATTCCAGGGTCTTCCTGCTCTGAAATACTCATTTGTGTTTCCATGTACTCTATTCTCTTAAAAGTTCTCAGTCACAGTGCAATATAGCCTTTGCAGTAGCTCCAACGCTGCTTCCTTTATGCAACATTCAGTGGAGAGTTCTCCTTCCAGCTCCGCCCCGCTCTTGCCTTTCTGCACTTGTGTAGAGATACAGCCAGGATGATGACAAGGATGATGACCACAAATACCACAGCTCCAATGATAAAGAACATTTCTGAAAAATCAAAGGCATCCAGTCAACTTGGAGAGCTGAAATCTCATTTATCAGTAAGCAAAATTGAGGACATAGCCCCAAATGACACCATCCTATTTTTGTGCAATTTGAAATTTCTTTCTTCCACTCTTTCTACCACACTTAGATTAGGAAAGAATTTGTTAAACCCTGAATGTTCAGAGTGATTGGCAACGGCTAATCACATTTAATGGGTATTTAACAAACTGAATAATGTGCAGTGCAGAAAAGATATGTAGTTGGAGGTAAGAACAATGCTGGAAAGAAGTGCCTAAAAATGACGCTGAGATTGACGGCAATGATTATAGAAGAGGAACCCTGAGTACAAAACGGGGGAGCCAAAGTGCTACCAGGATTCAGGTGAAGAAGAAATAGCAACTAGTTGGTGCAGTAGGAAGGCTTCCTGGTGGAAGTGGCATTTGAAATGCCTCTCCAAGGACGCATTTTAGCAAACAGAGAAGGGCCAGGGAAGAAGAGAAGTGTGTGCACAAAAGGAGAGGCAGCGGAATGAGAGCTGGGCTTTCGGATGATGACGGAAGGCTGTGGGTAGGATGGCTGAGGGGGTGCAGGACCAGAGGTAAAGAGAAACCGCTCCTGTCAGTGGCAATAAAGAGGAGAGAATAGTTTATTTAAAGTGTTTTAAAATGTTCAAATCTCATTTTCACATGGAGCTAAGCCATCATTTCTTTTTTTTTTTTTTTTTTTTTTATTTTGAGTCTAACTCTGTCACCCAGGCTGGAGTCCAGTGGCGTGATCTCAGCTCACTGCAGCCTCCGCATCCCAGGTTCAAGCAATTCTCCTGTCTCAACCTCCCAAGTTGCTGGGACTACAGACACACACAACCACGCCCAGCTACTTTTTGTATTTTTAGTAGAGATGTGGTTTTACCATGTTGCCCAGACTGGTCCTGAACTCCTGACCTCAGGTGATTTGCCCGCTTGGGCCTCCCAAAGTGCTGGGACTACAGGTGTGAACCACCACACCGGCACAAGCCATCATGTATATCCTCTGACTCTTTTCTTCACTGAAAGTATTCAGAACACTTTCCCTGTAAGGCATGGAGTGAGACACACAGGCCTGCAGCCTCATGCATGAGTCTGAATGCCCATAGCACTTCTGGTTAGGGACTGTTCCTTACACAATGTGTCTGAGCTCCCAACGTATGCACATGCAGGTACACACATGTCGACCATATACACACATGCATGCACGTGGGGATATTTGATATACTCAATCCCTTCCCTTGACAGGTTAGACTCCATAGCCTCTGTGGTGACAGCCTACAGCGGGTACTCACAAATGTCTAC
This sequence comes from Cacajao melanocephalus, assembly GCA_963573385.1. Classification (NCBI taxonomy): domain Eukaryota; kingdom Metazoa; phylum Chordata; class Mammalia; order Primates; family Pitheciidae; genus Cacajao; species Cacajao melanocephalus. The sequence goes on from CAUYLG010049822.1 coordinate 188,124, forward strand.
TGGGTCCTGCTATAGCTGGTCCAGAAGCCACCCCCAGAATTAGAATTTAAGCATGAAAAAATGCCCAGGGAAATCTGTGACTTGATGCCAAATCCTAAACATAGTTTGTGGATCCAGTGCTCAACAGAGGGCTTAGCACGTGGTAGGTGCTCAAGAAAACACTTGCCAATACAAGGGCACAGACAACAGAGAAACATTGCTAAATGTCCAAAATCATAAGAATACCAAAAGCAAAAGCAAAAGCAAACCGAACCAACAAGAGCAAAAACCTCAAGGCAGTTTTTCTTTCTGAATATTTAACCAAGGAAGTATATCCCAGCCCTGAGAGTGGAGCTACCCCATCCCCCCCTGCCCCGCCAAGGCACACATACTCCAGGCGAATGTCCGGCAGAGCCACTCACCTCTGAAATCCCCTTTCTCACGGCTGGTACACTCGATGGTGCTCTCTATACTCTTCTGGTTAGCTTTTCGGGATGGAATCACTGCTTGGACATTGAAACAGTAGTTTTCTCCTTTATCCACATCTATCAAAAACTCATTAGTGTTTGTTTTGGCTGTTTTCTGTAAAAAGATAGAGTTCTTAATTCATCTGGGCTCAGAGTGAATTATTTCCCCTTTACTACGTCACTGCAGAGTAAAAACCTAGGTTCTAAGCAAAGCCTGCACAAACATAGCTGACATGTGAAGGATTAGAAGTGACTTTGCTAATCAGTTTCCCCGATCACTGCTAAAAATGCCTTTTCCAAGACTGAAAAGATTCAGTTTAGGCATGCTGAACCCTATTTAGCCCCTTTAGAAGATATTTACAGTAAAAGAAAAAGGAAGGAAGTATTATGCATTGAACCAAAACCAAAATTATTGTCCCTGGGATCCTCAATAGAGGGAGAAATGTGAGCATGGTGGGACCTTTACAGAAGATCTGATCCAGCCAGCTGGCTGAGGAACCTGGGTTTCCCAGGGGGCCCTGCCCAGAGTCACATGCAGGGCAGAGTCACAGGTAGGATCAGGGCCTGTCGTCCACCCCTCCCCACAGCGGGCGACCCCTGCTTCTGCTCCACCACCTTCTCAACAACCCTGTTCTGTTATTTTTGAATTGGGGAAGAAATGGGTTGTAAAACCCAAGTATCCACAATTTAAAACAGGTCATAAAAACAAATTTTAAAATGTTCACCTTTCCCGTACTTGAAGCTCTCCAGTAATAAAGTATATAAATTAAGTCCTTGCCAAAAATATCCCGGAGGCTTAGGAATGTGTCATTTATTCTGACTAAAGTCCGCGCATCTTGCACTGTCACATTCAGTTTTGTCCGGACTTGTTTAAAACTCTTAATTGTTGGCTGTCCGAGGTTTGCTGAAACAAAGGAAATGAGCTCGGTTGGAACCAAAGAATTCTGTACAAAGTTAAATCCTGCTTCGTTATCACAATTGACAACTTAATTCTCTCTCGCATAAAACATCCGCAAGAACCAGCTCCCTGAGAAAAGCAGGTGTGGCGGCCCAGAGCTGAATCCTAAGACATTCTGTGGCAGTGCTGCCCAAAAGGAAGACAGTGGAGCCTCAGATGTCATTTTAAATTTTCTGGTAGTCACATTAGAAAAAGTGAAAAGGAACAGGTGAAATGAATTTTAATACATTTTATTTAACCAAAGACAGTTGACTCCTGAATAACATGGGTTTGAACTCTGCGGATCCACTTACATGCCAATTTTTTTCAATAAAAGTTACACCAAGTGTGCCTGCCTCCTTCTACCTCCTCCACCTCTTCCACCTCCTGCCTTGGCCCCTGCTCTTCCTCCTCCTCCTCCTCCTCCTGTGCCTACTCAATGGGAAGATGATGAGGATGAAAACATTTATGATGATCCACTTCCACTTAATTAATAGTAAATACATTTTCTCTTCCTTATAATTTTCTTTTTTTTTTGAGACAGAGTCTCACTCTGTTGTCCAGGCTGCAGTGCAGTGGTGCAATCTCGGCTCACTGCAACCTCCACCACCTGGGTTGAAACAATTCTCCTGCTTTAGCCTCTCAAGTAGCTGGGATTACAGGCACCCACCACTACGCCCGACTAATTTTTGTATTTTTAGTAGAGATGGAGTTTCACCAGGTTGGCCAGGCTAGTCTTGAACTTCTGACCTCAAGTGATCCACCCACCTTAGCATCCCAAAGTGCTGCGATTATAGGCATGAGCCACCATACCCGGCCTCTCTTCCTTATAATGATCTTAATACCATTTTCTTTCCTCTAGCTTACTTTATTGTAAGAATGCAGTATATAATACATGTAACATACAAAATGTGTGTTAATCGACTGTTTATCTTATTGGTAAGGCTCCAGTCAACAGTCAACTAATAGGTAGGCTATTAGTAGTTAAGTTTTTGGAGAGTTCAAAGTTATACTCGGATTTTCGACTACACAGGGAGTCAGTGACTCTCAGCCATGCAATGCTTGAGTCAACTGCATATATCTGAAATACAATCATTTTAACAGGTAATCAATATAAAAAAATTTCTATACTTTTTGAGTTCCAGTGTATACTTTATACTTACAGCATTAGTCATATGTCAAGTGGTCAACAGCCACATGTGGCTAGTAGCCACTATATTGAACAGGGTGGTGGTGGTAGCGTAAACTATATCTTAGGTTCAAAAACATGTAGGACTGTGAAAAAGCCCAGGAAATGTCCTTGGTACCTTGAAAAACCGGATTTAACTACTGGGTCCCTGCAATGGCTCAATTATCCCATGTACTTTGCTTAAATGACAGTGAATGGACATCAATGCACAGGCCAAATATGTGTGTGCACATGCAAAATAAACATATGAAAGATTTCCTGTCTTGCACCAAGGAAGGATTTGAAGTAGCTTACAAACAAACTCAAGAACTATTAATATAAAAGAGAATCACGAGGATGCCATAAACTAGGGGGGAGATGAATGTCAACCATGCCGCAGTCACCAGAGGGGTTGCTGACACAGCTGCGTTCTTGCCTGGGGCCACAACAGACACAGGCAGAAGCACCCTGGGGGTCTGGAGGGTCTTGCAAACGGGGGTTCTGGGAAGGCAGGCACGTTCACCTGGGGTCAGGCCCCCGATTTTGTAGATACCAGAGGAGAATGGTTGGTTAGTTGTCCGTCCACCCCTTCTCCTCATCATTCCTACCTTGAGAAACTGTTCTCTCGCTGGGCCGGCTGGGGTAAACACAGAAAACCCACTGACACAACACCTTCATTCTAACCAGCTGACCTTCCAAGAGAAGCTAATTTCACTGCACTCAGTGTGCTGCACGCGTTCCTGTAAAATGCCCAGCTCAGAGCCACAGTCGTGGCGAAAGAATTTAAGTCTTCTACTTGACAGGAATTATCTGCATTTTCTTACTGGCTCCTAGGGTCAGCTCAGGGAGGCAAAGACTGAGGAGGAACGTATTCCACCTTTCCAAAACCAGAACGAGGGCCACAGGCAGATGGCTGGGCAGGTGCTGGCGTATCACGGAACTCAAATCATGGCCAACTGCTTGGAAACGGTCAGCATGATGAGGCCGATTATGGGCTCAGAGGGAAACCATGGACTTTCCCCATCGATTTGGGAAAAATCCTCAACTGGGATTTTTGGTCTGATAATGGGACAGAAAAATCAGGATATACGATACATACAGGAAAAAGCTGAAAGCCCAGCCTTGGTGGATCTCCTATCCTCACCTCTTCCCTGCCCTGCCCTCTCCCAGCACACATTCAGCTGCTCACTAAGGACAGTAATAAGGTCTGGGGACAGACTAGGAAAGAAAGTTACTTGATGACACTGTCATCGGCTCCAAAGTTCACATTCTGTGACTCTCCTACCACATCTGGAATGTGTGAAGAGGGCTGTGGTACTTCACCAGTTTCCGAGAAAGAATCAATATTTTTTATTTAGTAGCCCCTAAAGGCACAAGATCACAGCAATATTCAGATGTTTACAACAAGAATAAAAGGTATTACAGCCCAAGCCACTTACTATCCAGGTAAGGTGTGAACTCTGGAGAGTTCACAAACAGAGGCTCCCCAGCAGAACCAGCGCTACTGACATCCCCTGCCGGGTAGGAGAGGACCCGCGCCAAGTACGTCTGGTTCACGTCCTTCACTATCTCATCGGTGAGGTCGCACTCTGTGTCTGTTATGTGAAAGCATTTGTTTTTCCAGTCTCCTGACTTAGTGCTAAAGAAAGAAAAGAAGAAAGAAAAATAAGTGGAATGTTAAAATTTACACCCAACACAATAGGCTGCTTCCTGGCTGTGCTGTTCTGTGCTAACCTCGGGAGCTCTACAATCAACCCTAATGATGCAGTTACTGTGCTGAGCACTTTGCTTTTTGTAAAACATTGTTTTGTAGAGATAGGGTCTTGCTATGCTGCCCAGGCTGGTCTCAAACTCCTGGCCTCAAGTGATCCTCCTGCTTCGGCCTCCCAAAGTGCTGAAATTCCAGGTGTGAGCCATCATACCTGGCAACACTGAGCACTTTGGATGCATGTTGAGTCCTCATAGCAACCCAGGGGAAGGCTCTGTAATTTGCCCTGTTTTAACAGATAAGGCAACTGAGACAAAGCGAGATTGGGTGACTAGCTCAAAATCACACAGCTGGATTTTGAACCAGACAGCTATTTTACTCCTGGGTTTGTACTCCCAACATTTTTGTTAAATATCTTTCTTAGAATGTAGACGCATCACGGTTCCAGGGGAGAAAGAGCAGTTTTCCATCAACAGCAGGCAACTAAGACAAAGTGAGATTGTTTACTACAGTCTACTTATTACATCATATTATATTGTTTGTTATGTCATGTTCTACATTCTATGCAGAATAGAGTCTATATAGTGAATCTACATAATAACATGTTATACGTATATTCTCTCATGACCACTCTTAATGTTATTATTAATCATCCATTGACTCCTCTATATGCCAGGTACTCGACTGGACCCTGTACACATGTTACTTCATTTGAAATAATCCTTCCAAGAAGGTACTGCATCTTTTTCATCCATGAGGACACTGAAGCTCACAGACACTAAGCAACTTGCACAAGGTCACATACCTAACGAGTGGCTTGGTCTGTTTGCCCATTACACTACATGCCTCCCCTGCTTTTGCAAGATGTAAATCCATCCGAACAAAGATTACAGAATAACAATACAGGCAGTATCTGTCTAACAAAGTCTGAGACTAAAAAGCTAAAGACAGATTGTTGTTTTGAGAGACATCATTGAAGGGAAAAGGATTTAAAGGACTTATACTGAAAATGAAATTCTTCTAAATGACCAAAATAATAAATAGGTTAAGTGTCACCGCAATTTGATTCACACGCTTCTGCCCCATGGAAAGGGACAGTCATGCTGCTCTTCCCTTTGGCATCATTGACTGCCAGAGCCAGACCCGGTGTTCAAGGCTAGGTTCCAACTCCACCTGCTCCAGGAATCTTCAGATCTCCTGACTGAGCATCTACCTCTCCCTCCCCTGTCCCTCAGCATGATGCTTTTCATATGAACACAGTCTGCCTGGTATGAGGGGTGCATGCCCTTGTGCACCCCATCAAGCAGCAGGGCTGTAGGGTCTCGCTGACTAGGCGATGGTTTGCACTTACGTCATCTCAGGGAAAACCAGGCACCATATGGAGTCCATTGTCTAAATTCACACATAAAAGCCATAAATATATTTTCTTTCAAAATCTGAACTAAGGAACCAGGCCAAAATGGATATGGGTAAGCACATCCTTTATCTTAAAGTACGCAGACTAAGATTAATATTGAAATATTTTTGGTTTCTATTTATTTAACTTTATGTGATAAAAGTAGAGAGGCTATTTTGGTCCAGAATGACCAAAATGTGTTTTATTATATTATTTCCATTTCAAAAAGCAAAAGCAAATGAGACTATGCTGTTTTCTTTTTATCACTATAGCAAATAATTGTTCAGATAACATGAGAAAGTCTCCAACGGCTTTCTATGTACCACAGAGACACAGTATTTGGTTCCTCCCAGCTCACAGCAGGGACCACGTACTCTACAGCAAAATTTGGCACAAGGATATGTACAGTATCGTGGTAACTGTATATAGTAAAACTGTGTAAACAGGTAAGGAAGGGACAATTCTGTAGAAAATCCCTCTGAATGTCATTAAGAGCATTAACACTTTAAAAGCCTCCAAGGTTCCTCCACGCATTGCAAACCCTCTGATTTGCAATTTTGAGTTAACTAAAAAATTCCAACAGAAGAAAGTCACTAATTTGGTTGCAGGTTGTTTTCCAGAAGTGCCATAAATTCAGCTTTAGAGTTCAGAACATTTCCACGGAATAAATATTACAGGTGATGGCTTGTGCTAAGGCTTGAACTACGAACATTTCCCAACCACCATGGAAAACTGCTAGCAAAGGCGAAAAATGCAGCTGGAGCTCCAAGTAGGGGCTTCTGCACCGCAACAGTGTCCTGCAGCTGGAACCAGGCTGCAGCAGTGAGAGCAGTGGGGAGAGAAGAGGGGCAGCTGCTTCGATGCTAACTGTAGGGAAGGAAAACAAGCAAGGAGGAAGGCCCAGTGAGGAGACGCAGTGGGCACGGCTTTCCGTCTTCCTCCTTGCTTTGGGGCCTCCTGTCAGCTGTGGCAGAGCCACCTGAGGGGTGGTGTGCGGGTACAGGGGAGTCCTTGGTTCCAGACCTGGCATGGGCACTCACCATCAGTGCAGTCATGAATAAATCCCTCACTTCCCAGAGCAACAGTTTCCTCATCTGTAAAATGACTGCTCTGGTCCTTTTAAACCAGGAATCTCATTTATTCCTGGGGTGGGCAGGAGAAGTGTGCAGATCTCAGGCAGAGGCTGATGAAAAAGCTCCCAGGCCTTCCAGCACAACAGCAAGAGATTGTCTAGTCCACAGGACCACCCTGAGTTGGCCAGCATCCCCCAAGCCGTAGCCGTGCGCTCTGATGTTTGCAGATCAGGAGCTGTGCCCATTTAAAAAAAAGCAGCCTTATAAAGTTCAAGAACTTACCGTTAACAAAGGCTTATGTTTAAAAAGCAGGTGAATCATAAATATAACCCCACGTGTCCCTCAAATATTAGATTGACTATATTTCGGAGGTAAGCATTCCTCCCAAATTCTAATTTTTACCATCTAGAAGGAAAGTATTTACTAAGGTAAACTTCAGGCCTGTATCAGATAAATTACTTACTAATTCTGAATTGGTGAAATCTGAATTGACAAGTTTGACCATAATTGTAATCATTATTTCAGGTTATGAAATTCCTTCATATTTCTCTCTCCCCCTTTCTCTCTATACATATCCATGCATGCATCTATGCATGCAAATTCTTCCTTCTGGTTTGGCAACTGTTACCACGAAGTTCATTTTGAAAAATAAGAACGTTCACTTAAAAGATCCATCGCATACCTAGAAGTTGCATTCCTAATGCTGTAAAGGGCTTGGCACAAGCTAAAACAAAACAAAACTGCAAAATACCTTTAATTTTAGCTGGTGCTACTTTTGTACCTTTATATAATTAGCATTAAAATAATTTCCACAGCAGCTATTCTCTGTTTCATAAGATCTCTGCCAAGCCTCCTAGAACATTTCGAAAACCAAAAACTTGCCAAGAATATGGTGAAAACCATCAAAAAAGACATAACCTTTAGATTGAACATGCTGAATTATCAGCTCCTGGGGACAGCTGCCAATCAGAATTGAGGCACCAAGAAGCAGAGCCACCCTAGACCAGGAGGGTGCAGACAGCAGAGTATTTCTGCTCTGCCAGGCTCAGTGAGTCACCCATTTGGCCTCCTCCACTGAGATCATGTATGCTACCAAATTTTGATTCATAGAGTCCAAAGATGAATGAATCAAACACTGCTTAAGGGCAACGTATACATTGGAATTCCTCTCCACCTCTTCCCTAAGGTGTTAGACATGGCTCACAGTCTAGACAGTAACAGAAAAAGACATCAATGTTGAGATGAGATTTAACTAATCTATCAGGACCCGAAGCACACTTCAGTGCCTACTCAAGAAGGTTCACCTCTCCACAGTTTATACTCCACTTAGGAATTTTCCCATCATTTCCAAAAACAATTAAAATGTCCACTCAGTTTAAGGTCTGGAAATGTTGCAGGCTTGACAGAGTATGACACCAGCCAGCAAACTGCCATGAATCCCTTCTTCTTTGTCATCTGTTAAATAATTTCATCCAGTAATGAGCTTTAAAGACATTCGTGTTCAGCGCAGGAGAGTAGAAACATCAAAAACGTAATTTTCTTTTTTTGTACCTAGCTTACCTTATCTGAACAGTGTAGACATGATTGATGGGTTTGGGTTGCCACTCCAAAATTGTCTTGAAATTAGTTGATTTCCAAGTTAAATTATATGCTGCCATAATATCTGTAGTGCCTTTAAATAACAGTGAAACAGCTATTATTACACGCACTTCTCAGCACATAACTGTGTTGATGTATAAAACACCTTCCCATCTGACATCACCAATAACCTCACTTTTTATTTTTCAACCACAAAAGCTTCATTAGTGAATTATCAAGAGAAAAAGAATCTTCAGATTTTTTCTAGACCCAGAATTTCTTCATGACAAGATTCACCTTGTGAATCCCAGGACACCAGCAAGGATCTTGACATTTTCGTTTGAAATTATTCATGGGGAAAGCCTTGTCTATTAACTTGACCTTCAAGAGCCCAGAGCCATCAATGTGCCAGTCCAGGACTCAGCTCAGGAAATCAGGTTCAACCTGCCAGGAAGGGTCTTCAGTAAGTTACGGAAAAAAGGCGAATCCCACACGTGTGACAAGAGTTAGGACTGCATACAAATGAAAAAAAGCCAAACTTCACTTTTTCCATTTTTATCTGAAATGTCTCTATACTGAAACTTCCACAGAGACCCATGTTGACGCGTGGCCTGGCACGCCGCCGGATGTACTGGGTCAGGATAATGTATTATGAAGGTCTGCTTTGCCAGTACGAAGCAGGTCGCAGTCCCTATGCACTCCCGAAACCCGCATAGAAATACGGGGCATGGACAAAGTGGTACCTGCTCCAATCCAAGCAGCAATCCAGACCTTTCGGATTGCCTCTACTCAAATCTAGAACAAAAGTGGCCAGGAACAGAACAGGGACGCTCTTTAATAAGGGAAGATGCACATATAATGAAAGATAATATCCAAACCTCTGCACGCCAACCCGTGCACGCCAACACGCCGCATCACATGGAAGGTAGCAACTCACTGGGAAGCCCTTTTCCCCAGTGTTAACGCGGGAGCCAAATGTCCGCTTATGCAACAACAGTGAAGGCCCCAGTCAAACCTCTCTAGCAGAAGGGGCAGTGGGGTCTGGGGCGCCAAGTCCCTCCCACCAACTCCCGCCGGCGCCCGCGGGACTGGGTTCATTCAAGCCCGACGGGGTGAGCGCAGCCGAATCCAGTGGGCGCGGGGAGCAACATGGGCGCCCCGGGGAACCAGGGCGAGCCCGCTGCCAACCAGGACTGTCGCCTCCCTCCACGAGCGGCGCCGGCTTTCCAGGGGCGAGTGCTACTCACCTGTAGCGCCGGCCACCTGGGCGAAGACCCAGCCGAGCAGGAGCGTCCGAGCGACAGCGGTCTCGGGGCGCGGGACCGGGGGCCAGGCAGGGGTCGCCATGTCCACGAGCTGGCGGCGAGATCGACAGGGTTTCGTGGCGCCCCGGAGGCTGAGGAGGTTGGCTGCAGGCGCCCTGGGCCGGCCAGAGGGAGTGCGAGGGGGCGCGGGGAGCCCGGAGTCTGGGGGAGCCGGTGCCCCGCGCGCTATAAAGGGCCGGCCGCGCGCTCTCCCGCGCCTCTGCCCGCCCCCGCCCCCGCCGCTCCTCCGGACTCCCCGCCCCCGGCCCGGGTTAGCCGGCGTCGCGGTGGGCGGCCCCCGGCGAGTCCACACCCCTGCCCCGCCTCCTCCCGGTAGGAAACTCCGGGACCCTGCAAAGGGTGACTCACCCCCGTGATTCAACCGTGCTGCCGCGCGGAGCCAGCCTGGGGGCGCAGGCGGGTCCAGGTGCGGCGGGGGCCCGGGTCCCCCAAGGCCCCCCTGCCGAGACCCTCGGATTCACCCAGGCCCGCGACTCCGACGTTTAGTTTAGGTGGGCTGCAGGTCTATGGCAAGAAAGGGTGGGCGCCTTGGAAGAGTCTTCCCTTATATTTGGTGATAACGTGGGAGCGGCGGCATTTACACTGAATAGAAAGCACGGGGTCTAGGCTCCGCTCGGGCGCTTTGCCCATCTGGAGCTGAGGCTCGGGACCTGCAGCGGAGTAAACGTGTGGCGGTGAGCAGGGCGCTCTCCCAGACACGGTGGCCTCTTCTACCCCCCGAGGGTTAAGAACACCTGTCCTGCCCACCTCGCAAGGTCCTTAGCGGGAGAAAGGCGTGCGAATGCCGGTGTCAGCCACGGATGTGACCGGCTCGGCTCACAGGTCTGAGGGTCAGTTGGCCCAGGCACCGCCCGGTCCGACCAGAGATAGAAGCCTCACATCTGGCAGTTTGCCTCTGGGAGAATTCCAGCGTGACATCTGCAGCTCTGTGGTTCCAGAGAGGATGGTTCTCACATTGAAGAAGACATCTGTGGGATTGAGTTCCACCCAAATGCAGAGAAACCAAAAATGAAATTGAAAAATGCAGCCAGACTTGTGTGCCACTGGTTTTAAACTTTGGATTTTCTAAATTATTTTCTGGCTTCTCCTTCTGGGCTTTGCTTATAAAGTTGCCAGGCAGGAGAACAACTATTATTCTATGAGTGGCATGGGAAGCCATCCTGTGAAAGGATCTCCTGTCGTTTATTTTTACTCTATATTGCCTGCAAGACATGACTGGAGAGTTCTTAGTGTAAGAATGGTTTGTTTCCTCTCTCCTTCTTTCTCACGTTTTCCCAGGGAAGTCAGTCTTGCATTTTAGTGTGTACTGTATACATATAGCTTGCTGAACCACTCTTTTTAACAGAATAAAACTGCAAAATTTAAATTTTCCCCCTTTGCCTGAACTGAAATAGCACATCCAGGTTTAGCCCTTGTAGACCTTCCTTCCTCGAAGTAGAAAGTTGCCTTTGCTGGTTTCCTCTTTGAGCTCTCTGCCAGCTCTGAAACCCACAGTTTATGTTTGCAGAACTAAGCCATGCAATCCTCCTTTTATGCAGACTCTAGTCTGAGTCATTTTCCCTAAGAGATCTTCAGCCGCACCTGGAATGGGATTCTTTGCTCTTTGGGATTGAAGGTAGCTAAAGAGAAATAGTTACACTTCAGGTTTGTTACAAGACCCAAGAAATTGTTGCAATTCCACTTGGAGTCACTGACTTTTCTGAAATCATATAGGGCTTTAAACAACGTCAAGATCAGCCATTTGATAAGAAAAATGTTTACCATTGGATTGTGATACAAAATGTACCTTAAATATTGATAAATTAGATGAATATTTATTTTGTATACCATTAAAATTGTCAGGCAGGAAAAGGAAAAATTTGATGTTTGCACAGGTTTTTTAGTAAATATGGAATGACATTCTTCAAGATTAAAAAATGCTAAAATCCTTACTATTTTCAAGAAGAGGGAGGAAGAAAACTTGGTAAATAATATTTCATTGCAAAGTGTTGACTGATCTAACTGCAGCCAGACCAACTTTTTAATGGTGCCAAACAGCTGTTTGGCACCATTAAAAAGTACATATCTAAAATTTCACTGTTGATATATACTGCACAAGAACAAATTGATTGTTAACATTATTCCCTAACCTTAACACAATTTTTTTTACTCCTGTCAGTAAAGTCAAACTTAGCAGTTACCAGCTCCTGCAGCTACATGATGTATCTTGGAGGCTCTGAGAAATTCAAAAAGTTACTAAATTATAACAATAATCTCACTAGCTTGACCAATCCCTTTCTGATTAGATTTTAGGATGTCAGAGGGTGGGAGAGGAGCTCACAGACATTCTTTTATGGATGAGGGCCCTGTAGCCAGCTGATCTGAGTGAACTGCCTTGCCTAACCACACAGTGTGGATCTGGTCTTCTACCCCAGGGGCTTTCCTTCCATCACCAGGCTTTCTCCTAGTCCCAGTGAATGAAAGTAAGACTGAGTGGCAAATCCATCAAATGAGTGATTAATTAATCCATCCATAAGCACTCAAAAATGTTCTACATGTACAAAAAATGCAGAAAAGTACAAAACTGCACAAAAAGTACACACAAAGTGTAGAAAATACTTGCAGTTTGGGGAACTCATTGTTCTCAGGCAGAAATATCCTGATGTTTAGTCCATGAAATAGACAGACATGGAGACATGTAGAAGAGTTTGAGTTCCCTTTGCATAACCAGTGATGAAATGTGGTTGATGAGAAGTCTGAAAATAACTAAGGAGATGTTTCAGCCCTTCCTCTGTCCTTTTATAGTACTTGCTGCCAATTTTACCAACTCGATTTCATTAAGAACTTCACTTACTTTCACTTGTGTGTTTATCTGTTAATCTTTTCCATTGGATTGGGTTTTTGTCTGTTTTTTCATCTCTCAACCCTTTGCACAGTCATCAGCATATACTAGGCACTTAATACATTTTGAATCAATGAATACTTTATAAAACCATGTGTGCAGCCAAATATTTCATTGGTATTCAGGAGATGAAATCTGTCACTGAAGACTCTTTCTAGGGGCCAGGCAGTGAGTGTTTCATAATGCTGAGATTCGTAAGAAAATACAAACCCATCATGACTCGAAAGGCACCAACCCGACAGCAAGCTCTAGCAGTCTAACCAGCGATAACTAGCTCTGCACCAGCAGAAAATCTCATCAGGAGGAGAGATAGCTGAGGAGCAGAAACCAGATGTGGAAGTTTGGAAACTAGGTAGCATCTTTCCCTCCTTCCCTCCCTCTCTCCCTCCCTCCTGCACTTCCTCCCTCCCTCCCTCCCTCCCTCCCTCCCTCCCTCCCGTCCTTCCTCCCGTCCCTTCCTTCCTTCCTTCCTTCCTTCCTTCCTTCCTTCCTTCCTTCCTGCTTTTCTTTCTTTCTTTCGACAGGGTCTTGCTCTTATTGCCCAGACTGGAGTGCAATGGCAATCTCAGCTCACTGCAACCTCCACCTCCTGGGTTCAAGCAATTCTCCTACCTCAGCCTCCTGAGTAGCTGGGATTATAGACATGCGGCACCACACCTGGCTAATATTTGTATTTTTAATAGAGATGGGATTCCACCATGTTGGCTATGCTGGTCTCGAACTCCTGACCTTGTGATCCGCCAGCCTTGGCCTCCCAAAGTGCTGGGATTACAGGCATGAGCCACTGTGCCCGGCCTTTTAGCTAGTGTTTTTATGTAAGACTGGATTCTATGATGATTCAGAATATACTTTGTCATGTGATGAGGTTGTTGATAGTTTTTCTTGCATACAAAGGCTGAATAACTTTCTACAACAAATTCCTCAAAATGTCTGTTTCCCAGGAAAGAGATAGGTTAAGATACATGATAGAAAGTAAAATTGAGAATAATTCAGAGAAACCTACTATATGCATATGAAATGATAAAAAAGCAATGAAACCATTTTACCCAAAATTCAGGTAAAAGGCAAAGTATGAAAAAAGGCCATAGGGAATTAGGAGTTACTGGGAACACAGAGTTCTGGGGGAGAAAAGTGACTCAGCAGAACCTAAGAAACATCTGGCAGGGTAAAGTTAGTCATGGAAAAATTGGCAGTCATGATTATGCATTTTGTGAAAATAGCGATCTACTAGTCCAACAGTTCATTTAGACCAAAATTAAATAGTTGAAAGTCCATACAATGAAATCTGTTATCCTGGTCATTCAAAATACTTCTATCAACTGTCTAGAATAGCTTACAGGAAGCTTTACTAACTGAGTTATCACATAGCACCAGTATTCTGAAAAATGTAACTTTAGAGGAAAAACCTTCCAATTCAAGTCTTAAACTAGGATTGGTATTTTCAGCAGACATCTATTTTTATAAACTTAAAGCTTATCAAACTACCTGTCAACTTTCATTTTAATGAACAGTAAATATTATTTTTATTATCTATGTACAATGGTGACAAAATAGATAAGTCATAAATATGAATTGTGGATATTATTTTAGTAACAGAAAGTCATTTAAAATGAAAACCCTTAACCTATGTTCTTATTAATATAGTATTTATGTAACTTAAAATTTTGTATATGGTATCATTTACTTAAGTATCTCTTAATTCCTGATTTCTGTAACTCTATATACCTGACATATCCACTAAATTTGATAAACAGAAATTCATTCATTCAACAAATGCTTGAATGTCCACCAGATACTGGGTTCTTTGCTAGACTCTGGATGTACAGAGTAAAACAAAAAAGTCCCTTTCCTATTAAATATATCATCATTCCTACTGATGTCCAGATTTTATGGTTTGAATGATTTTCCATCAGTATTTGAATTGGATATAAAACAATCTTAACAGTACTGCTTATTTATAAATTTCATTCTATCCTCCCCCGAAAAAGATTTAGGTGTGTCATGATCAATTCATCAAATAGGTATCATTAACTCAGAAAATGACTTATTGGTTTGAAATATACATTCTGTATCTGTTTGAATGTATTGATGAACTCAAAGTTTTGCATATGGAAAAAATGTATGAAGTTCAGTAAGAAAGACAGCTTTATAAAAGGAGAAGTCTAGCAGAAAAGATAACCAAACAGGAGATCCCTCAGTTGAAGAAAAAAATAAGTAAAATAATCAGTTTAAAAGCATATGTGCAAGAAGTTTCACTGTTATTTTTATATTTGTTTGTTGACATTTTATAGCCTAGTTCACAGATGCTCCAAATTTTGAGCCTGTAACCCTTCCAATCCCTTGCTGCCTTTAATGGTGACGTGCCATCTTATTATACCAACTCCACATTCAAGCAGAGCTCTCAAGACAGAGGTAATTCCTTAGCAAGCAAAGTTATTTTCACACTGGAAACATGTTTATAACTTTTGACTAGTTGTAATTGTCATCTTAAACCACCATTACCCTTTATGTTACTACACTGTAGCATCTCACAGTTCTAAATCAACTACTTCTATTCTCACAGTTCTAAATCAAATACTTCTATTCCCTGCCATACAGGGAATAACAGATGCTTTAGCCTCAATCCTAACCTCCAATGTGATGGTGTGAGGAGGTAGAGCCATAAGTAGGTAATTTGATCGAGGATGGAGCCTTTGTGAATGGAGTTAGTGCTCTTATAAAAGAGCTTCCTCTTCCTTTCTGCTGTGTGAAGACATAGCAAGAAGATGATTTGGGAAGCTGAACTGGGAAGCAGGTGCTTATCGGACACCAAATCTGCTGGAAACTTGATCTTGGACTTCTCAGTCTCCAGAACTGTGAGAAATAAATTTATGTTGTGTTTAAGCCAGTTGGACTATGGTATTTTTGTTATGGCAGGCTGAATGGACTAAGAAAGAGGACATATACTATGCAGGATGCTTGTGGTACCATGACGGTGACTGACTTTTCAGAATATGGTAAACTTTTTGAACAGCTATTAAAATGACCAAATTAAAATGATTGATCTTAGACCTGGACCTTATTTTAAGAATAGTGTTTACTTTGCATCTCCAATCATTATGGATTTGTTAACCAAGATCCTACCTTATATGAGTTAATCAATACTTATTGAGGGATTACTATCTACAGGACAGTGTAGTAGGAACTTCGAGTCCCTTTGGTAAAATATCTTGCAACTAGTCAGGGAGAGGAGACAAAAACATAAACTTCCACAGGGGGAAGTGGTATGAGTGACGTGGGATATAGTGCCACATCTCTCACTAGTAGATTGAGAGCCCTGCGATGGAAGAGACTGCTTTATCATTAGGGGTATCTACAGTGCTAGAAATAGTGCCTGGCACACAATAGGTCCTCTGTATTCATAAAGCTTTGTTTTGTTTAAAGATAAAGAAGATATTCAGGACCTCTGTGGAGAAGTTTGGTTGTCACTGAGGTGATGAGAGAAGGTTCCTTAGAGGAAGGCAGTTTAAGCTGTGTCTAGTCCATTTAGTCTGCTCTAACAAAATACCTTAGACTGGGCAATTTACAAGTAACAGAAATAACAGTTCTGGCAGCTGAGAAGTCTGTGGCAGAAGGCACAAGGCAGCTCCCTTCAACTTCCTTTAAAAGGGCACAAATCCCATGCATGAGAGCAGGACCTCATGCATCACTGCCTAAAAGGCCCCACCTCTTAATATAATCACGTTGGGCATTTAAGTTCCAACATATGAATTTTAGGGGGAACTCAACATCAGACCATAGCAAGCTGGACCACAGAGGAACAGCAGAGAGGAAGAGGAGAGTTTTAGTAAGAAAGGAGGTCATGGCCACTAAGAGTGAGCAGAAAACCAGTTACCTGCAGACTCTGGAGATTATGAAGATTCAATTCCAGACCATGGCAATAAAGCAAGTATCACAAGAAAGCAAGTCCCACAAACTTTTTTGTTTCCTAGCACATATAAGTTATGTTTATACTACACCGCACTCCATAAAGCATATAATAGCATTATGTCTAAAAAAGTGCAGGCCTTAATTTATTAAGGCCTTTATTGTTAAAAAAAATACGAACAATCATCTGAGCCTTCAGTGAGTCGTACTTTTTTTAGTGGTGGAGAATCTTGCCTTGATGTCGCTGGCTGCCGACTGCTCAGGGTGGTGACTGCTGAAAAGTGAGGTGTCTGTGGCAATTTCTTAAAAAAAGATAACATGAAGTTTGCCACATTGATTTTTCCTTTCACAAAAGTTTTCATCGCCCTATACTGAGGTTACACAGGATGTCTCTGTCTTCTGCTCTAGTCTAGCATCATGCAGGCAGAAATGTGTCTGCCTTGGTTCTCCATCGAAGGCCAGTACCTCGAATGCTTAGATGCTACAATCAAGCAGTTGCCAAAAAAAAAAGAAAAGAAAAGAAAGAAAAGAAAAAGAAAAAGGATGATAACAAAGACATAGCGCTGATATGGTTCTGACAGGTTCTGACATGGTTATGGCTATGACAAAATTCTTGTGAGAATTCAGGAAATCTGCAAAATGGCTTTGTTCTCTCTTTTATTTCTTCTTAGCTGATGTTATGATGTCAGTGGAAAAGCAAATGATCATTTGGAACTATCCAGTGCTCTCGGTACCAGTTTATTTCTATTACTTGCTGGCAGTGAAAATGGCCAAAAAATACTGTTCTAGCATCGTATAGGTATTAACTTACTTAATGCTCACAACAACCTTGAGAGAAGTAGGTGGAACTACACTTTTTTTTTCTTTTTTTTTTTTTGAGACAGAGTCTTGCTCTGTCACCAGGCTGGAGTGCAGTGGCGCAGTCTCAGCTCACCGTAACCTCCACCTCCTTGGTTCAAGTGATTCTCCTGCCTCAGCCTCCCAAGTAGCTGGCACCACAGGCCGCGTGCCACCACACCTGGCTAGTTTTTGTATTTTTTTTTTCTCCATTGCACTTTTATTTGAATGTAATATTTGGGACAATTATCCAAAAGGGCCAATATTTCCCAATTTAATCTGAGGTCACAATGAAACAAGCAACAAAACAGTGTTTGGGATTTCAGTTTCTCACCCTTATCATCAAGACTCACTGCCTCCCATCATCAATATTTATTGAGCATTTACAGTGTACTAGGCACAATAGAACATACAGAAAACATTGTCCCTGCTCTTGAGGAGCTTACATTCTAAAAGAAA